>BPLR01019492.1:0-12500 GCA_021605095.1 Caerostris extrusa | reverse complement strand
TAATTTGTGTATGATTTTTACATATATTTTTGATAAAAAATAAAATAAATATGATTATAAACAATACATTTATACATAACATTTATATAAAGAAAATAGTTAACCCATCAATATTGAAAAATATATATACATAAATATTATATGAATATATATTAATATATTATATATATACTATATATTACATTAATATATATGATTTCATAATATATATAAAAAATGACGATATACATAATTTTATAGTATATATAATAATTATATTCTTATATATATTTTTATTATACACCTGAAATAAATGAATAAAAATAATAAAATATATTTCAGTAGATAACATATATAAAAATATATATTTAAGCCATATATACATTTTTAAATATTTTAAAGATTATTATACATTGGAAAAAAAATAATATACATATATATATACATATATTTTACATGATTACAAACAAAAATACATATATATTATATATAATAGATATTTTTTATCAAATGCGAAAATTTTATATATATATATGTATATATATATATATATATATATGTATATATATGAAACGTTTGTCTTATGTGTACTGCTGATATGAATCCTAATCTTCTAAAATGCAGGTTGGGCAACCACATTGTAATTGTGTGTGGTTGGGTTGAGATACTTGAGGCGCATGTTGGAGAACTCATAGTTTTATTGACGCACGCACAAATGCCGCATACATACAATTGGAGGAATACTATTTTTAACACATTTAAAGGCAGATAATTATATATTTGTGGAAGGACGTCAATTTTTAAGCCGAAAACCTGATATTCGGCTACGAGCAGGGAAATCTTCTTCCAAGAAGAGTCTGTAGGCCAACTAATGCGCTAAATATATTTCCTCTCTGGATGAAATGACTATAAACTAAACATTTCTGAGCGGAAGGGTATGTTTCGCTGTACTTTCTCTCGGGTGAGAACTTGGAGGCCAACTGACCCTTTCTCCTGAACCCCACAGGGGCGCTATTATCAGTGTGTAGTAGGAATCACTGTTACATCCCTACTTATTTCAGTTGAAAACAAGCAGTGAAAAAAAAAAAACTTGTTTTTAATTTGTCCCTATATTACAAAACTTTTAAATTCAATATTTGATGAAGGTAAAAAGAAAATATTCAAACAAGTGGAAATCAGATGTTTAAAATCAATCATACATTAATAAAAATCAATACTGACGCAATCAAGAATCTAGAACAAGTTTATTTAATATATTCTATGGTAATTGCATATAATTATATCTTATAGTTATTTTCAGATTAATTAAAATTTGTGTATGATTTTTACATAGATTTTGATAAAAAAATAAAATAAATATGAATATAAACAATACATTTCATAATATTTAAAAGAAAATAGTTAACACTCAAATTCAAAAAACTCGTACAAAATATTATATGAATACACATTAATTATTGCAGTAACTAAATTTTAATCTCTTGATTTCATAATGATATTAAAAAAAATGACCGATATACATAAATGTTAGTTCAATAATTATATTCTTGAGTAATTTTTATTTACTCGAAATAAATGAATAAAAATAAAAAATAATTTCCGTAGATAACGACTGAAAAAATATTTAAGCCACGGCACATTTTTGAATTTTTAAAGATTAGCAGAATTAAAAAAAAAAAATGTTTGGAACAAATTTTACTGATTACAAACAAAAAAGTCTTATTAAGTAGAGAATTTTTTATCAAATGCAAAAATGAATTTAAAAAAATGAAATAAATTATGTTTGTTTTTTATTATTAAAGTCCAAATATTATCAGTAAATTAAGCCTGTATTATATCTATTAATGTAAAACTAAGATTCTGCAGAATAACATTAAATTTATTTTACTTATTTACATAAATCTTTCATTGTCTTTATACCTTTATAGATATATTATATATATAGAATTACAGTCATTTGTATAAATATAATAAAATTATTATTTTTCACATATTTATTTATTATTATTTTTCAATTATATATTTATTATTACTCAATTATAATTCATTATAGAACTACAATACTGCAGAACAACATAACTAAATATATTTACATTTATTTTAATTATTTATATTAATTATTAATTATTTTTGCCTTTATATACAGAGAAAATTTATTGATTTTTTATGAAGATTTTAATTAATTTATAATAATAAATAATAAAATTATTATTTTTCAATTATATATTTATTATTATGTAATTAATTGATAATTATTATAGAGCTACAATTCTGCATAATAATATTTCTAAATATATTTACAATTTTTAAATTATTTATATTAATTATTCCTTCATAATATACATAGAGAAATTCTGTAGATTTTTCTATAAAGAATTACAAGTAATTGTATATTAATAAATAAATAAAAATAATGAGATAATTATTTTCAAATATGTAATTATTATTATTTTTCTGTTATATATTTATTTTCAGATAATTAATTTTAATTCATTATAGAACGACAATTCTGCAGAACAGCATTACTAAATTTATTTCATTTATTTTCATTACTTATGTGAATTATCAGCACGCCAGTCTCTATGCTGAGCGGCCCATTTTGTAGCCACAATTACGGCGATGGTTTAGCGTGAATAAACCTGTATAAAAGGAGTCCTTGCGCGCAGTCCATTATTATGCAATTAACGTCTACGAATTGAAGCACACAATTTGAGAACACCTGTAGCTATTGACCACTGTTTGCCAATTGTCTAAAATAAGCTTGTTTTTCCGTCAAATTATGCGGACCAGGTGTCTAATCATCGCGAGCTGACGTCACATTTGGTATAAAAATAAAAAAAATTTTATTAATTTATTATTTTTTCACTAGTTACTGCTATTATTATTTTCGCATCACTGTGCTGCTGTTACGCTGCACACGAGCGGCTATGCACGACCAGCTTCACGAAGGCCGATGATTCTCCCCCGTTCAAACTCTGTTTTAATTGTTGTATCAAATCTCGCTCTCTTGCGTCGATATATACAGGCAAAGTAACGATTTTTAACGTTTACCACTAAAGAAAAAACGAATAACCATACATTTTTCAACAGCCGTCTATTTATTTTTTCCTTTTTTTTTCAGAGGGCGTTGCTCAGCATACACATGCTGTAATTTGAAAATTCTAATCATTTGCATATCATGCGCTAATTTGCATTTCCTGAAAATTTCATCTCTCACCCGCGTAAGTCTTTCATGGTGTTGCAATTTTCACAAACATGATTTATATATTATACAGTTTAATTATAATAAGAGATCTACTTCATGCTGATATAAATTTTATTCTGAAATTTAGTATTAATATTATTAAATCTGCTGTATTTAACTGCCATGTGTATTCTATTGAAAACAGTGCTTATTCAATACTGTAATATAATAAGCTTTTATAATATATTAATTAAAACATACATAATTATGATCGTCTTTATGCAGCTAGCTAGGCTTTTTAATTAATTTCTAGTTGGGCATTCTCAGTAACATGAAACGCATCTTCTTTTAAGACTTGTTTAGTTCAAAAATATGCAGTAACATTTATACCAGGGTGTAATTTACATACACTATTATAATGAAAACTGCGCAAACATTATATACATTAATTAAACATTATCCTAATTGTGAATGCACTAAATGCATAATAAGAGTTCTAATAAGTTATATATAACTATACAATTATGTAAGGAATATTTTATATTCGAAAATGCATTATAAGAGAGAATAAATTGAAAATCATATCATTAAAATTGCTATATAATTAATTAAAAACTTCAAAGAATTATATTTAGGTGTCTTAAATATAACAAATATTTGAATATTCATAGCATTTATTTGAATAATTTCATGTTTTTATAAAAGTGCTATAAAACCATAAAGATCAATGTTATAGCAATAAAACCGAATATTTGATTCCAAATACTTTTATTTTGAAATTCAAAGATGGAATATATATATAATAAATTGAGTGGGCTTGAAATAAGGTTTTTAATATGTAAGTTTAGTTTAAATTATTTTGGAATGAAATTTTATATGACTAACAATTAAATATATATTATTAACATATTGAAATCCTGAAGAGCTAAAATAATAACGACTTACAATCGTACTTAGAAATTATTCCAACTGCACATTTTTAGCTGCAACAGAAATTTAGGTATTTCATCTGAGGGTTTTGCATTCAAGAATTCTCAAAACCTTTCAGTACTGATTTTGTTTAGATTGATGTGTAAAAGATTAAGCCCTTCCCCATAAAAAAAACCCGATTAAACATGATTTGTAGACGATGGTTAAAATTTTTGTAAACTTAAGTATTTAATAGGAATCTGTATAATGGAAATTAGAAATATTTTTACAATAAGAGGAAAAATGGTTATAAGTCATATTTTACGTTTGTATAAAATGTTTAAAACAATACAAATAATTAAAAATACTTTATATTTCCATAAAATATAGAAGGTAAATACTTTATTTTCACTTATCATTGCACGTTCATTTATATTTCTTATATTCTACTTGCAGATTTTTAATATATATCATATTAATTTTTTACTCTAACATTATGGATATTTTTTTTTGAGAAAGGAGTTTTTCGTTGACTTGACACCTCTCAAAGTTTTCGAAGTGGTTATTTTTTTTTTTCATGAGCTATTTTTATTGGTTTATTTATCACTAACTTTTTTATATTTAAATTTCACACTAACTGTTCTTATTGGTTCATCTAAATTTCTATCACTAACTATTTTTTGGTTTATTTAGATTTTTTCCATAAGCTATTTTTATTGGTTTATTTAAATTTTTATCACTAACTATTTTTATTGATTTAATTAAATTTCTTGCATGAGCTATTCTTGTTGATTAATTTAAATTTCTATCACAAACATTTTTATGAATAAAATTTTAAATTTTTTTACAAACTTCATTATACATAACATTTATTTACTTTCGTAATGACGATATTAAACTTGGAATCTCGAGAGCTCGTCTAAGACAATTTATTCACAAAATTTCTACTAAATTCTATAATGATATGTGAAACATCAATAACCCCATTTTAAATATCCTATAAAATTACGATTATGATTTCTTCCCGCAGACATAGCAAAAGGACCTCGCACTGTTCTAAATATTTTAAATTTTAAACTGCCTAGAGAAAAAAAACTCGTTTCTGTTATTTTTTTTTTACATGAAATCGTCACTTTTGTTTTTTTTATTTTTCATTTTTTTAAATTTTATTAAATAAATATTTTAAAAAAAAAAGGGCATTTATTTATCTATTTTTCTTATTAACTCAAAGGACATGAGACCACCGCTATGTTTCAACATTTTACAGTGAAGGAGCTAGTGGCGCTACGCGGCCAAGGATCTCCGTGTTAATCTACAATAATATACATAACATTTATTTAAATTTTTTCACGAACGGATATTTATATACACGAGCAGATAATTAATAATTAAATAAATTAAAAAAAGATTGATTTCTAAAAGATCGTCTGGTGAAAGAAAAGACAATTTTATTTCAAAGGGAAAATGAGATTTTCAAGAAAAGAAATCGTTTGGAACGAATGAACATTATTTAATTGACGGAATTCAAAATTGATTGCCTTATTTTGATTTATTGATAATTTTTTTTTTTGTTTTAAAATTGTTATTATACGTTTTATTACTATACTAAATTAAGAATTTTATGTGTAAACTGTATATCGGTACATTCGATTATTTTTTTTTCTTACTGTAAATATATCACAAAATCTGTTTTAGTTAATTATTTTATTTGTTTATTTATTTTTTACATTTTATTTTTTTAATTTTATTTTCTTATTTATTTACTTATTTGCTTTCTACGTTTTCATTTTTGCTTAAATTCAAATTGAAAAAAAAAATTATGTCTTTTAACAGGCACAATTTTTCCTGTTATTATACGAGATCTTCATATTTTAGGCACTAAAAATTACCACTGAAGATTATTACTACTACACTACACCACACCACATCACTGTGCCAAGAGCTAAGTTGCCCCTTTACAATTTGGGAATGATGTGGGTGAAATGAATGGAGATGGAGGCGGACAAGTTTTGTATAATTCACTTTTGGAGGTACAGAAGCTGAACAATGGGGAAAATTCATACAAGAACAGAAGTAAATATCAAAAATTAAAAAAAAAAATGATGAAGGATGAAATATGAAATGCAAAAAATATAAAAACGTTAGGTAAGATATTAGAAAAAAAATTAAAAGCAATATAATACGATAAACACTACATAGGAGATTATACAAATCAGAGAGCTGAAGGAATATTCATCAAATCAATTATTATAGAATTTAGAAAATCTTCATAGCTAATAAATAAATAGACGGTAGAAGCAGTTCGCAGATATACATTGCATTTTATCAATCGTCACACGAGAAACTATATAATCATAAAGATAGAAATTAATTGTAAACTACACTCAAGAGCCAAAACATTATGGCCACACCTACATTTTGCAATGAACTCGCCTGGATGACGAGGAAGGCACGTGATCAGATGGAAGTGGAATTTAACTAGTATTAAGTGGTGGTATTAATCCATGCCAAGGCGGGTTGAATCTGTGTTGCGCGCCAAAGGTGGGCCAACTCGTTATTGACAGGTGGTCATATTGTTTTGGCTCTTGAGTGTAAATTCGCTACAATAAAATTCCCACTCGATAAATCAATGCATTGAAAAATTCCTAATTAAATTGACCTTGCTACCGCTCATAGATTCTCGATTCATTAATTTTTGTGAGTTTTTGGTTACTTTGTCGGATTCATAATGAGTACCCAATGTAATTACCGCTGAATATTAAGAAGCCATGGAATCAAGTAATCTCATTGTATGGCTTCATCTTCGTTAGATGAAATGAATTAGTGTCTGGATTATATTGGATCTAGGGCCTGAATGGCCGAGTGGCTAGCGCTCTGGCGCTCGGTACCGCAGGTTTCGGGTTCGAGTCCCGGCGGTGCCATGGATGTTTGTAGTGGTTCGGAATCCGCTTTAAACCGTAGGTCCCGGTCTAATGTGATCGTAGAGCGTTGCGGAAGCATTGTTACTCAGCGTCCGTGGCTTATCTTCAAGTGACACGCGCCCCCTGGGTAATGCAAAGTGAGTAATGTCTGTGCAGCGCTTGTCTTAAGGCATCCAAGACCAAGCTGTCTAAGTGTTTGCCAGCTGCATTAGAAAAAGAAAATATTTGGATCGAATGTAAAAATTCGAATTTGGAAATTTGAGTTCTCTATGATTGATCGTGTAATTATTTTAATTAATAATGTTTATATATTATGGAAAAATATTTGTCAGTTAATCATTGAACGAAACAAAAAAATTAAATAGTAGTAATAAAAAATTAATAAAATTTTAATTAGAATTAATAAGTACATTATTACCATTATAATTTTATCATATCGTGTTCATTTATAATATATAATGGCCGAATGACTACTCATGACTGTCCCCTTTCCCTTCTTCCATGAACGCTGTGGCGCTCGGTGCCACATGTTACGGGTTCGAGTCCCAGTGATGACATGCTGTTTGTAGAGATTCGGAATCCACATTAAACAGTAGGTTTCCGTTTAATATGACTGTAGAGTTCGTAGGGATAGGATGAAAACCCTACACTGTAAAAGGTGTACTCTATCCGCTGAAGTAAATCATTGTAAAAAAAAACACTAAATAATAGTAATTAATATTTAATAATAAATACTTTAATTATTTTAAGCGCGCAGTACATTATTACCATTATAATTTTATCATATCGTGTTCATTTATAATATATGATGGCCGTTCGACTAGCCATGACTGTCCCCTTTCCCTTCTTCCATGAGCGCTCTGGCGCTCGGTAATGGCATGGATGTTTATAAAGGTTCGAAATCCACTTTAAACAGTAGGTCCCACTTAAATATGAGTGTAGCGTTTGTAGGGATATGATGAAAACTCTACTCTGTAAAAAGTCATTGTCATGGAGCCAAGTCAGACTTCTACCTAGGGATGCTCCATCACAACAGAAGCTACCCCTTTCCCTCTTTCCATGAGACCACATGGGTTCTTGTACTTTGACTAGATGTTGTTTACCAAGTGGGATAAGAAACGACATTATATATATAATGAAAAAAAATCAATTAAAAAAATTAAATATTTAATTTTTTCATTATACCATAACAATATCGTAATAACTGTTAGTATTAGCAATTTCGTTTAAAACACCTATAAAATAAAATTGCTATTATATCTTGATGCAAAGGAATAGAAAAATGTGTTTAATAATTTAATTGAAAAAGTAATAATTATTAATTAATGTTTTTGGTAAGTATTTTTACTAAGTATTTTAAACCCCAAACTATATTAATGTTAAGCTGATCATAAAGCATATTGGTTCAAATTTATTACATTATTATAAATGCAAATATGTATATAACACAAAATATTTTAATGTGAAACTGATATTTTTGCTTGCGCTTGTTTAATGTTGTTTATCAGGTACATATTTTCCAATTATTATATGAGATTTATTATTACTGAAGATTTTAAGCAGATATACATTATATTTGATCAATCGTCAAACAATGAAATAATATAATCTTACAAGATAGAAATTAATTGGACGCTAAATTTGTCACAATAAAAATCCCACTCTATAAGTGAATGCAATGAATTAACAAAGGGATAAATTTCGTAATTAAATTGACCTTGCAACCGCTCATAGATTGCCGATTCATTACTCATTATTTGTGCATTTTTTGGTTACATCGTCAGACTCATAATGAGAACCAAACGTATTACCGCTGAATATTAAGAAGCCATGGAATCAAATAATCTCCTTTTAAGGCTTCATCTTCGTTAGATGAAATGAATTAGCGTCTGATTATATCGGATGAAATGTGGAAATTCGAAACATGGAAATTTGAATTCTCTGCGATGCAGCGTCGAATTATTTTAATTAATACTGTTTAAGTATTTTAGAAAAAAATATTCGTTGAAATAAATCATTGTAAGAAATACAAAACTAAATGATAGTAATTAAAATTTAGTAATAAAAATTTTAATTATTTTAAGCACACGGTATATTATTACCATTATAATTTTACCACATCATGTTCACTTATGGATGGCCGAGTGACTCGCCATGACTGCCCCCTTCCCTCTTTCCATGAAGGTTCTGGCGCTCCGTGCCACAGATTTCGAGTCCCCGAAGGTGCTTTGAATGTTTGTAGATATTCAGAATCTACTTTAAGTCGTAGTTCCCGGTCTAGTAAGACTGTAGAACGTTGGTTGTAGGGCTGAAAACTCTACCCCATAAAACCTCCTTTCGTTGCTTTCATAAGACCACATCGGTTATTGGACTAAATTTTTGTCGAACAAGTGGGATAAGAAACAACAACAGACATATCATATTTGATTACTTTAAAAATAAATTTATATATCGGGTTATCTAGACGATTATTGCAGTTTTCTACAAAAATCCATTGAAATACTTTAAAAGTTTATGCAATAGGGTTTGCTTCCATTATGGCATTTCTTTTTTTGTTTATTTAATTTTTAAAAATATTTTTAACATAATACCTATATCATAGTAACTTTATTATTAACAAATTCATATAAAACACCTTTAGCAAATTAATTTAAAAAAATAACTGTCAAGCACAAATATTCCGAGATCATTATATTTTTAGCAACTAAATTTACCACTGAAGATTATAAGAATTAAAAAGTATATTTTATCAATCGTCCAACATGGAATACATATAATTTTACAAGATAGAAATTAATTGCAAGCTAAATTCGTCACAATAAAAATCCCACTCGATAACTTAATACAATGAGTTAACAAGGGATAAAACTCTTAATTAAATTGACCTTGCAACCTCTCATAGATTGTAGATTCATTACTCATTATTTGTGCGTTTTTGGTTACGTCGTCGGATTCATAATGAGAATCAAACGTAATTACCGCTGAATATTAAGAAGCTACTGAATCAAGTAATCTCATTTTAGAGTTTGTCTTCGTTAGATGAAATGAATTAGTGTCTGATTACATTGGATCAAATGCAGAAATTCGAACTTGGAAATTTGAGTTATCTACATTAGAACGTGGAATTATTTTAATTAATACTGTTTATATATTACATCACTACACTGGTACTTACACTACACTACACTTACACTGTTTATCTATGTACATACTGCACTATTATTGTTAATCACTACAAAAAAAAAAAAATAAATCATAAGAATTAAAATTTAGAAAATATTTTGAGCACATAGTACATTATTATTTTATTACATAAACTTCATTCATATATATTATTTAGCATTATATTAAATTTAATATAATGCTAAATAAATTATTTTTAATTAAAATTAAAAGATTAAATTAAAACATATATATATATATATATAAATATGTGTGTGTATATAATGTTTCAATTTAATTATTCTATGATTTTTTTTCAACTTATCTAATATTTAAGCTTACTTAACATTATTGTCGACATTAAGCTCGGTTAAAATGTGCAGAATACCAGTTAATTTCATTTATTGGCAGAATTAAAATAATTCCACGATCCATCATAGAGAACTCAAATTTCCAAGTTCGAATTTCTGTATTTGATCCAATATACAGAAATATTACTTTCACATTGATTTAGATATATAAAAAAAGATGATTTGTTTTGAAAATCGCTGTAGAATATGTAGAATATGTAGAATATGTAGAATTATGTTCATTTTTGCCTTAAGTCATATATAGTCAGTCGCCAAAATGTCGTCAAGCTATCATCTCCTATTTTAATCTACAAAACTGTGAAATGCAAGCATAAAAATAATTTTATATTAGTTAAAATTATTTTTGATCGCTAGATAAGAGTTATAGCTATTCGTCAATATAATAAAATGTCAAACTTCTACATCATGATACAGGCTACTATCTAAATAAAAATGGACTGTATATACTCAATAAAATTTCTTTAAAAAAATTATATACATTTAATGAGATAAATAGATCTGCGAAAATAAAATATATATAAAAAAATAAAATATTTCTTTCACATATTTCTGGATAGAATCATTCACTGTGTCCTGTTCCACTGTTTTTCATTGCAACACAAGTAGACAAAAATAAGTCCTACAAAAATCAATGGGAAAGTAATCAAAGGGCTATTGATGTAAACATTCGGCAACCCTATGCTCGCTCTAATTTCATTTCAGAGTACTGAAATTAGAAATGAAAAAGAAAGTTTTTGTCATTTAAAAGCGTCGTTTTATAAATTGTAAATGTAATTCAATAAAAAAATAAGAACAATAACCATACTATAATCACCACTACTACGTAATAAAAAGTATTACATAATAGTGACAGTTATGTATAGTTATTCATCTAGTAACCAGAAATACTTTTTAACTAATTTTTAAGTTATTTATTTTTTTTTTTGCTTACATTTCATAGTTTTTTAGTTTAACATAGGCGATGGCAGCTTGGCGTCATTTTTGGTGATTATCTATACTTTTGGCGAAAAGGAAATTCTATATTCTACTACGATTTTCAAAACAAATGCATCTTTTTTTTCAACTCTAAATAAATGAGAATGTAATGTTTCTATATATCTGTCGTGTTTCTGCTGCCAATAAATAAAATCACTTCCGATATTTTGCAAATTTTAAAAGTATTTTTTTACTATGTTAACAATTTTGGCATATAACTTTTCGGTATACTACGATTTGCCAGATTGACGGAAAACCTTGGCTGCCTAGCAACCTCTATCGCCCGTTTTGTGAATGAGAGAAGTTTCTTAAGCTTTAAGACCATTGATTAAATGGAAAAGAATTAAGATATATATATATATATATACATATATATATTATTAATTTATTGAACTTTTCGGCATTTAAACCTTATATATATATATTTTATATAATATTAAAAATCATTCCCGTGTGATACTAGAAGCACTTATATATATTAAACTTTAAAATCATGTGTTTTAATCATATCTTAAGTGGTAACAAAAAATATTACAATAAATTTAACAGATGATAAATTGGCATTTTGTTCAATATCTTGTTATATATTTAAAAATATGATGTAACCTCTTATATATCAGTACATTTTTAAAACATTTACAACGCCGAAAGTCATTTTCGTTTTTTTTTTTTTTCCAATTTGTATCTATTTTTTTAATATTTTAATGTAATTTTAAAGCTCTACTTTTTTAAGTCAACGTTTGAATTTCGCTTCTATCATATCATAGACCGTAATTATAGCTATTTTAATATTATGTGATACTAAAGTTAAGGAATCGGAAGAGAGTGACACTAACCGGTTTTTTATCGCTTATTTACATCGCTATTTTTTTGACAGTTACTGATGAAACTAGACTTTTGCTGAAATAAATGATTAAAAAATAATTATAAACTTTTTTCAATTACGTTAAAAGTATATCTAGCAACATATATAAATATATATATATATATATATATATA
>BPLR01019491.1:0-80931 GCA_021605095.1 Caerostris extrusa | reverse complement strand
AGGCAGCCTGATGGCCAATTGGCTAACGTTCTGGCCTTTGGTACCACAGGTTTCAGGTTCTAAACCCTAGCGGTGGCATGGATGATTAGTGGTTTTGGAATCCACGTTGAACTGTTAGTGTCCCGATCTACTAAGCACAAAGTGTGCATAAAAGGGACGTAGAGCGACAAAACAAACCTACACTAAAGATATAAAAAACCTCAAATTTGAATTTATTTTTATTCGGTCCAGTCTTCCTCAAGTTAAACGGAAGAATCTTGCGACTATCGATTTTCAATTGCCATCCTGGCCATAGAATACGGAAACCATCTTCTCTTCTGCCCTGATTAGATTTTGAACCAAATACTTTCAGTTTCGAATCCAATTCATTATCCACTAGGACCAAAGGTCTGTTTACCCCGAGTTATACATATACAAATATCAAAACTATCTGGCAAAAAATTGAAAGGAAGGTAAAAGGGAACCAAAATAAGCAGATTTTTAACGAAATGTGGAAAAAAAACCATCGTGGTAATAGGGAGTGCTGTTTACATCGTAGCACACAAAGTTTGGCTGGCCTTAACAGCGATTTTGAGCAGTCTACATCGCTATGAGAATTCGGAACTCACATGTATGTAGGACTGTGAAGAGAAATAAACACTGTTCTAAGTATATCGTGCATAATTTATGTCCTGGTGATTCTCCAGTTGTTCCCACATGAATGTAGTTCCAGTATGATGAAGTCCAATCTCATTTTAACAGGAACATCCGAAATTACGTCAAAGCTGCTCAGGGTTCATATTTGATCTGAAGATGTGGACCTGTTCCTTAGATACGACGATTACCACGTATAACGTGCATGGATTTCTTCTATGTGCAAATTAAAGCATGATTTACGAATATCCCTTTGAATCCGATAACGATATAGTGGCTAAATTGCCATTTGCTTCTGGAAATATGCATGCAATTTTTGGCATTTTTGCTCATGTAAGCCTGTCCATGCGTCATCGCTGTGAATCTTGTATTAATGTTGGTGGTCGTTCTTTTCAGCAGCTATTGTAAAAATTTAAACATTAAAACGCATATTTCTTTTGACTGTACCTGCCTTTGTCTCTTACGTGCTGCATATATCTTCCTTACATGCTAGCACTTACACATGGCTCTTTTGCCCATACATCTAATTAAAAATATGATAGTTTCAGTTCTCCTCTTCTAATTACAAAATATGATAATTTCAGTCACCTTCTACAAATGACAAAATACAGCAATTTCAGTTCCCCGCCGCCAGTTACAAAATAAGGTAATTCCATTCCCTCTCTTCTAATCACAAAATATGGTAATTCCAGTCCTCTCATCCAACTAAAAAATCATTCCATTCCTCTCATTAAAAAATCTGGTAATTCCATTCCTCTCATCCAATTAAAAATCTGGTATCCAATTAAATTAAAAATCTGGTAATCTTCCTCTCATCCAATTAAAAAAATCTGGTAATTTAAGCTGTTGTCTTCCAGTTACAAAATGTGGTAATTTCAGTCCCCCTCTTTTTACAAAGTATAGTTACAAAATTGGTAATCCCATTCCTCTCATTTAAAAATCTGGTAATTTAAGCCTCTTCAGTTACAAAATATGGTAATTTCAACTGATATCTTTCGGTTACAAAATTTGGTAATTCTAATCCCTCTACAAAATATAGTAATTTCAGTTGTCCTCTTCTAATTATAGAATATGGTAATTTCTGTCGTCCTCTACCGATTACAAAATCTGGTAATTTCAGACACCTTCTACGTGCTTTTAAAACTTTGGCACATATTTCTGAAATACGCTATATGATTCTAAATTTCACTTCTAACAATGGAAACTTATACGAACGAATGAGATGAAAACAGAATAAAAAACATTTCAAGGGCAATGCATGTCTTTCAATAAATATTCGTAATGAGAAATTGTGATTGTGTACTATTTCAGAGTCATTTTCCGGAAGAATAAACAAGTCAACCAATGGAGCAGAACACCATTATTTGGGCTGAAGACAAATCACCGATTATGCGTGCATCCATTACTGAAAGCATGGTATACAAATACCATTCTTCAGATTTATTGTTCTTCTTATGAGTAAAGATAATATAAGAAAGAACATAAATTGGTATGCATAATTGTGTCATTTTTTTGCAGATATATAACTTGAGAAAACAATAACAAATAAGTTTTTCATAAACCCTACTTATTACTAGCAGTTCCAGGTTAGTAATTCAGAAATAAAAAGAAGTTTTATCCTGTATTTTTTTACGCCTCAATGCCACCTTCACTGGCAAATCCTGAACTAAGGAAAGCTAAGCAATCTCGTAATTGCACCGCCTTCGCCACAATATTTTATAAATTGTGGTAAATTGTAAAAATAATATTGTTATTTTTTATGCTTGTTAAATCCTACCATTATTTATATATTCTTATCCCACTTGGTAGATAGCAATCAAGTTCAAGAACCCACGTGATCTCATGGAAGAAGGGGCTACTTCTATTGTGATGGAGCACCTGTAGGTGGAATCTTACTTGGCTCCGTGACACCGAAGAAGAAAGGAAATGATTTCCAGTAGGTCTTTTAGGGGAAATAAATTCATTTTCGTATCGTATGCGAGAAAAACGTGAAAACTCCCATCAGGTAGTCGGTCTGACGGGCTGTATGAACATCCCAAACGCCATCGAATGTCTTCGTGTTTTGAAACAATGCCTACAAACATGCCACCAATGGATTAAACCACTGCCCTAATGCTCCCCATGAGTAATCTACTCATGGATGGAGGAGAGAAAGGGACAACTTCTGATGTGATGCAGCACCCGTATGTAGAAATCTGATTTAGCACCGAGTCTCTGAAGAAAGAAGGAAGTCCCATCCAGGAGGACGTTTAGGGGCAACTACTATCATTTGGATATCGTATGGGTGAAAACCTGGAAAAACTCCCACCAGGTAGTCTGACTAAAGAGGCAATTTGATGAAAATACCAAAAGCCAGCGAGTCTCCTAGTGTTTTGAATCAACTAATCCTCCTTTGCCTTTGCGTCATATTAGGCGATATATATTTTTCTCTTTTAAATCCAACCGTTTCAGCCTGCATAGTGAGAAGGTTTCGGAGAAAAAGTATAATTCCCTATTGAATAAATCAGCAAGAATTACCAGTTCCTTGCCCAGAGCGGTCGGCGTGATCTGATTTAGGGTCATGACTACTTGTAGAGTCATCTGTATAGAATAGTAATGGCTGCTGCAGATATCTGCTCCCTCTGCGACTATTTCATGCCCAAACTGGAGAACACCTCATCATATGCCCTACTGTTCTTAACTGTTTCCCTTTTTTTTGTAACTGTCAATACCTTTAGTGATTGTTTTTGTCGTTCTTCACTGTATATGTCGGGGACGGGCATTGGATAAAAAAAAAAAAAGTTTTTTGAGACAGTGTCTACAACAAAGCCGCCAGCAGATTAAACCACCACTCTAATGTTCACCAGCGGCGCGTTTCCAATGAGCCACGAGTCGGGCTTATTTATATTTGAAAAAATATACAAAAAATCATTGTTCTTATGAAAAATATGTGGGATGCATGATTGAAGTGAAGTGAGCAGAAGATTTGAAGAAAAACTTTTATTTCAAAATATATCTGGTTGGCAATAAAGTCCTTTCTGTTTTCGTAATACTTTAAAATGATGAAAACTGGAAGAACTGTTTTGACAACCCAATACTTAGATTTGACAGAGTAGATTCAGCAAAAAAAAAAAAGACAAAAAATACCACAATCAAAGTTTGATTTAAAATAAAATCTAAAAACCTGTATTGTTTTTGTCTGTTCGAAGGAAAAAGATAAAAAAAAAATATGTTTTTGGATCGCTTATGGAAAGAATTCGGGATCTGCCAGCAGGTCATTGCCTGTCTGTAAGAAATTGAATGTTAAAGATTTTTTTCTTTGAAATCTTTGAAAGTGAATGTCCTGATGTTTTTAAATGTATATATGTATAAATTAAAGGCTAGTGGTTAGTGGTCATAGTTAATATGTATTTATATGTAAAATATATGTATAGGTAAGTGAATATATAAGTTAGTGATTAGTGGTAATGGTTAATATGTATGTATATGTATCATGTATGTATTAGTTAGTGGTATATGTAAATTAGTGATTAGTATGATATGTATGATGGATGTATGTATAAGTAAGTATATACATAAGTTT
Organism: Caerostris extrusa; assembly: GCA_021605095.1. Classification (NCBI taxonomy): domain Eukaryota; kingdom Metazoa; phylum Arthropoda; class Arachnida; order Araneae; family Araneidae; genus Caerostris; species Caerostris extrusa. The sequence goes on along the minus strand of BPLR01019491.1, from coordinate 76,736 downwards.
GTAATGTATTTGTATGTATGTATGTATAAGTTAGTACGAACAAATATTAGTTAAGTATGATTTTGCATCCGTATTTAAAAGGCACATGTAACTTTATATATTTAGCATAAGGAATTTGTTTGAACAAATCGTACAATTTAATATTTCTTTTAAATATTCTCATTTACACACCTAAAACTTAATTGATACTGTCAAAACTTCCTAAAAACTGAATCAATGACCAGTTATAATCTATATTACAATCAGACGAATCAAAATTTGGCCTTTAATATAATGATACGAAAATAAAACTTAACTAGATCCTTAATGTGTTCAAATAGTCAATTCTAAGTAGCGTGAATCCATAATGCCCTGGGGGTTTGAATGCATTTTGCTTATAGAAGCCGCATTTCACTATTCCTTACAGAATATCTTTTGAGATGTCTTCCAATAGAACCAATATGACCAGTGGAGGAATGTTCTTTTGTATTTCCAATGGCGGGGAATATATATATAAAAAAAATACATATATATATATATATATATATATATATATATAAATACAATAAGGTAAGAATAAAACATCAAAACACAGGTGAAGTGAAGTCGCCCCAAGAGCTGTCTGGCACGCCAATACTATCTTACAATCTCGAAGTGAGTTCCATGGAGTGTTTTGCAACAATGTAGGTGTTTTCTATTCATAGGCTCTTTCAAGCCACAAAGACGACAGTAGGGATGGTCATATACACCTATACGATATGAATACTCATCCAGACAGTCATATCCTGTTGTAAGTCTGAAAAGAGCTACTGCATTTCGACGAGGCTTGTCTGGTATTTTATCTTGCTCCGTCTCACTCCAGTTCTCACTTTTTATTTTCTACCGTAGCTCTGAAAAGGTCCTCGTTTTCATAATGTTTCTTTATATGTAGTTTTACAGAATAGTACGACATTCCATAATAATTTGGTCGAAACAATTTACTGAGCAAACGTTAATCACTCGGCCATCAGGCTCCCCAAAAGCCATAATATTTTAATGGATCATTTAATATGCTGTATAGGACGTTACCCTTACGAATTAAGAGAACCTTATTCAGAAACTAACAACCAAAGTTGAACCAAAAAGCGTTGGCATTCATACAAAGAGATAAATTCTTAGCCTAGATAGTCCCACTATCGGACTTCGAATATAATGTCTATTATGTATATGAACCTATTTGTACATATTTAGTGTGCATATATATATATGTAAGAGTGCATATTTAGAAATATTGTGGCAAAGTGTTAGTACAAAGCAACATACTTCCTACAACATTTAAAAACTCAGTGGAAAAAAAAAGGAAAATAGTACCGGATCTCATGGTTTAAATAGCATTAAATAAAACTCATCGTCTCTTCTCCATCAATTGAAAAGAAGAAGTACCAGTTTTATGATTTCGTACCAAGACCTATCCTTCTAAAGATAGACTCAATAGATTTGGATTAACAACTTCTCCGATGTGTTTAAGTTGTAACACACCGGAAACAGAGGATCATGTTTTATTTTAATGCATTAAATATAACAGACACAGAGAAAAAGTGAAACATGCTTTTGGATTGGGTCTTATGGCTGGGTGACTAGCGCTTTTGCACCCGGTGCGACAGGTTTCGGGTTCGAGTCACGGTGGTGCCATGGATTCTTGTAGTTCAGAATCCACTTTAAACAGTAGGTCCCTGCCTAATATGACTGTAAAACGATGGGTTGACAATCCTATCTCGCAAAAATAAAAACATCTCATTTGTCGAAATCTACCAATAGGCAGATGGCCTTTGCCAACCATGGTATGTTGCGTCAATGAGGAAGGGAGGCTACTGGATATAAAGTCCTATCGTATTCTTGGTTATTTGATACGAGCGACAAACCTTATTCAAAACCATAGCAATAATTAATTTCCTACGAAAATTTACATAATTTTTGTGTGTGTATGTTAACATATTTTGTATTATTTATTGATAGAAGTTCTATACAATACCACATTTTGATGCTTCTTTTTAATGCTTTTGGAAAATCATTCCATCGGACTATAATATACTATCCTCTCTATCTATGAATCCATTTGTACATATTTAGGGCGCATATATATGCAAGAGTTCATGTTTTGAATTATTGTGGCAAAGTGTTAGAAACAACATACTATCCTTCCTTCAACATTTAAAACTCAGAGAAAATGGAATAAACGAAAATACGCGTCGGGTCTGATTCATTTAAATAATATTAAACCGATTCATCTTCTCTACTTATCAATATAAAAAAAAAAAGTACTAATTTCAGTACTAGTGATTCCAAACCACTACAAATATCCAAACATCCACAGCCGGAACTCGATCCGAAACCTGTGTCACCGAGCGTAGAGAGATAGTCACTCGGCTATCGGACCCTTAAATTTTACATAAATGCTTTATAAATATTTAAATTTACAATAAAATAGAAGCAGCCAAACCCTGCTAATTATCTGAGAATCTTTTATACTCGTATTTTTTTCTTATTTCCTTTTTCTTTAGAGCAATGGGATAAATTTAGACCAAGCAGCTAACGCGAGCCTAAATCTCAGAGTCAAGATAAATCAAGTCATCCTTCTCCTACCCGAAGCACTATAAGCAATACTTAATTTTCTAAATTTCTGACATCCTGATTGTGAATGACCTCAGATTAAAATTATGGCAATTGTAATTAATGACATATGTTAAATATAAAAAATGCTTGATTGCTTTTCCTAATGTTTTTAAAAATGTTTGATTACAATGCTTTAAAATGTTCTTTGCAATTTTAATGTCTTTTTGAAAAGTTTTGATGAAAATTTTTGATTAAAATGTTTCTTAGGAAAATATTTGATTACAATTTTTTAAAAAATTGCATTGTCTTTTTATAAAAATGTTTGATTACAATGTTTTAGAAATTGCATTGTCTTTTTATGAAAATGCTTGATTACAATTTTTAGAAATTGCATTGTCTTTTTGTGAAAATGCAATACTTTTTGCATTTACAATGTCTTTTTATAAAAATGTTTCATTAAAATGCTTTAACTAATTATAAACGATTATTCTTAAAAACTATTCCGTTCTTTCAGGTTAACTGCTAAACATATTGAATTAAAATCATCTTAAAATTTTAACTGAGCAATTATGAAGAAACATACTTCTGAAATGGTCAAGATGGTGTCTCAGTGATAATAAAAACGATAATTTGCATACTGAATCGCAATTGTCTAATGGAATCAACACATAAACGTCAAATGAAAAATCCCGAACTTTTATAATACGTATGCGATGCCACATAGATTTCAGTTATTATGTGAAATATTATGTAAGGGAAAACTCCCTAATTATTATATTTCACTACATTCTCAGAGTTAACTAACCACTTAAAACGAATTTCTTCGAATTCAAGAAGTGCTTGTTGAAATTGCTTCGCAATAAATACTATAATTCCTTAGAAACTTCATAAAATGTTTGCTATTTTATTAATAAAATCACCAAATACTACAATATACAATACTTGGTCAAATATTCACCATCATTATTAAGGAAATCGTTATAAGTTTCCCACCGATATTGGTTTGTAAAGTGATAAACATTTTAAAATTTTATTATAGTTTATAAATTTATAATTTTTATCATTTTTATCATAAATTTTTTCCTTTAAGAATAAAATATTTTGAGAAAAAAATACGTTATATGTTTGAGTATACATAAATGTTATATAATTAAATAACTCCTGGCACTACAGCCCATGGTGGACCAAGCCTGTCTGTCTACTTACTGGTGATGGTTTGTTTGTCGCTCTATGGTCATTTTGAGCACAGGTTAGGATAATTAGACCGGAACTTGATACGGATTCCGAATTATTAACAAACATCCATCGCCAAATTTCGAACCTGAAGCCTTTGGTACCAAAGGCAGAGCGCAAGCTAAGAGGCCATAATTCGCTATTTGTGATAGAGATGACTCTACTGGAGATGGTTTCTTTTTCATGGTAGGATTGTAAGCACTACCCCCAACACTCTACAGTCATATTAGATCGGGATCTATGCTTTAAGATGGACTCCGAACCAATACAAACACCCATGGCATCTCCGGGACTAAAACCCAAAGCCCGTGGCACCTATCGCCAGGGAACTAGGCTGTATTAAATCTTTTAATTGTGTTAAGGATATCCTTTGACAATTGTTAGAAAAAGGCAATATACATATATATATATCAAATATATATATATATATATAAACATATATATATATAAATGTTTTATAAATGTTTTATAAATCACATTCTAAAAAAAAACTAATTTAAAAAATCATCAACTTTATTTTTTTCTTTGAAATATAATCCCAGTATTACAAAACACATTAAAGAGAAATAATTTATTTTAATACTTATCATTAAATAAATTATTTGAATTCATTTCTATTTGTGAATAAATGCAGAAACAATATTTCGGAATTTCTATTTTTGGTGGAATTGTTAACGCTTCCATTTATTTACCAGAAATTCTCGCAAACAATATTGCAGATAAACAATGCTGACAGAAACCAACCATTATACTTAATTGTTAATACAAAGTTGGCAATATCTTTCTGAGAAATATTTTCCTATTCAAGCATTGTTTATTCTCAAATGGTACGCTGCAGTTTGTTTATCAGCTTTGTATATAAGCAAGCTTTCAATACAAGCGAAGAAAAATCGTTTATTGTTTGCTTTTTATTTGCTTAATATCAACTTATTGCTTACAACACGTCTGTAGAATATATAAAATGACATGAACATACAATCTATTTCCTGACAAAATAATATCTTCCTACGCTAAATATAATAACGATGATTTTAATGAAATGAGTTGTTTATTATAAGGCACCAGAGAAGTAAACAAAGGTGCGTTGACTGAACAAAACATTATTTTCGTTGATTACACATTTTCTTTCATAAATAATTCTAAAAATTTCGTGATGAACCAAATTAAGATTGTTTGGCATAAAAATTATAAAAGCATAACAAATTCCAACTCAATAATTATTATTTAAAAAATAAATTCATTTACGTCCTTTTTTGTGAAAAAGATTTTATATATTAATTTTTAAAGTTATACTGAGTTTTGGATGAATTTATTTCTAGATATCTCTTTAAAAGGCAGTAAAGATAATCTTTATTAAGAGACGAAAAAAAAAAAACCCTTTTTTCTGCATTGTTATACTGGTGAGAAAATTTTCCACATTACAAATTCATTCAACTATTTTCACTCCTCTCGGAACTTTATAAAACCTTTTTATAAATTATTTTCTTAATTATTATTTTAAAAAATAACTTCATTTACAACCTTTTTTGTGAAAACTAATTTTATATATCAATTTTTAAATTTATATTGAATATTGGAGGAATCTATTTTAGATATCTCTTTAAATGGCATTGATAAGCTTTATAAAGAGACTAAAAAATATTAATTTTTTTTTCTGCATTGTTAAACCGGTGAGAACTTTTTCCACGTCACAAATTCATTCAACTTTTTCTCACTCCTCTTGGAACTTTATAAAATCTTTTTAGAAAATATTATTTTAAAAAAAATAGCTTCACTTACGTCCTTTTTTAGTGAAATATGTTTTTATAAATCATTATTTAAAGTTAGACTGAGTTTTGGATGAATCTATTTCTAGATATCTCTTTAAAAGGAAAAAAATCTTAAAAGGCAAAATTATTATTATTATTATTGTTATTTATTTATTTGCATTGTTATACATGTGAGAACTTTTTCCACGTCACAATTTCATTCATCTTCTTCTCACTCCTCTTGGAACTTTATAAAACCTTTTAGAAAGATTAGAAACTGTATTCTTTTGCCACACTTACATTATCTGTAACGACACGGTTTTTTATCCACCAAATTATGTACTACGAAATGGATTACATGGAACCATCAGATCTTTAGGCCCCCAAATGAAAGCAAATACTTGGATGATAGTAAATGTACTGGCTGTATTAGACGGCATTTTTTTCTTCTTTTTCTGTATTAAACATTTTCTTTGGTGATTTCAATCCCGTGGGGATACCTATACCCATCAGCAGTTCATTGAATGTGCATCTATGGGGATTAAAGGCTTTCTGCTGATTAGATGGACTGCAAGGATTGATACTTCTAAGCACTGGATTCGAGACGAGATCTCTTTTTTAGGGTTCGAAAATAAGATTTCAGGGTAAAGGGGGTAGGTTTGTTTTTGGTCCTATGGTTCGCAAACAGTGTCCTATATCCGAGATTGGTAGCTCCATTGAAAAAGAAAATTGTCTGGAGTATCTATCGAATTGTGTGATCCAATTTATAAGGTTTAAGTTCGTGACACGTTTGGGAGAAGGTTTATTGTGTCGCGAGTAGTAGGTTAAGGTCGTGATTTTAGGAGGTTGAAGGTTTGGAATTTCCAACAAATGTTTGGTATCAAAGAGGTAGATATAATTCAATGTATTACGCCCTTGATATATTCTTGATCAAAATCAGTTTTACTAACTACAAAATATTCATTATTTCAATTATATAAATAATTTGTAAAATATACAAAAAAAAAATTGTAAGTAACATTATAAAAAAATTATAATTTAAAAAGTGCAATCAGTATCATGTTTCACAGTTATAGTTTGCCCGATTCGTGGCTCAGTGCTCTAATGGTAAGCATTAAAGCTGAGATTCAATCCCTGGCGGCTTTGTTGTAGACACTGTTTCAAAAAAGAGAAGATTCGATGGCGTCTGTGATGTTCCGTCTCTTGCCTAGTGAGTCGGACTACCTGGTACGAGTTTTCGGGTTTTCACACGTAATACGCAAATGCGAGATAGTGCTTATTAAAAGTCCTCTCGGAAAGGCTGTCTTTCTTCTTCAGCGACTAGGAACCTTATTACCTTTTAGAGATTCTTGAACAATTTATTCTTCATGAAGTTCTTGGTCTATTCAACATTGCTATATTCACATGGCTATTGAATTTGACCATTCTTACAGTATTCCAATTAATTGCTTCATATATCTCTTGCATTGTTTTAACTTTGGCATATTCCTGAGTTTATACATCCGTTCTCGAATGTACACACATGATAAATTGAAATTTCCGAGCAGATTTCAGCATCTTTATTTTTTTTTTTTTGGTTAAAGACATGAAACAAAATTATTGTCAGCTTTGGAACATCTTAAATAAGTCGAACATCAAATATTTACCATATGGAACTTTTTTTGATAAGTTCTCGACAACTTTCCTTTCTTTTTAAGAGCTTTTTTTTTCGCAACATCTATGGCTCAAAATTCCATTTATCACACCAGTGTTAAATATTCATCATTTTTCGGCACCACACACATTGATTTTTCCCAAGACCATTTTTCTCAGTGAAAAAGATTCTTAGGATCCAAGCTCATTTTATCGAAGGTAACACCCCATGAATATTCTCAGTTCGAACCCTAAATACAGCCAACATTCTAAAAGTAGGCTTAATAAAATAGCGAAATGGAAACTTTTAAAAAATGTAACCTATCTTAAATATAATATCTATAAATATTTTTTTGATCCTCTGAAAATATTCAGATATGTTTAAAATTTTACTTACTATTATATTACAGCACTATTTGAGGACATTTACTATTATAATACGACACTATATGATACCATTTACTATTATACTACGCACTATATGATACCATTTACTATTATGCTACGGCACTATATGATACCATTTACTATTATACTACGGCAATATATATGATAACATTTACTCTTATACTACGGCACTATATGATAACATTTTTAATTTATTTATATCTCATTTATATTATCAAAAATAAATAATGAATGACTAGAGATCTGATGCCCGGTGCTACAAGTTTCGTGATCGAGTCCCGGTGATGCCATGAATGTTAATAGTTGTTCGGATGCAATTTAAACTGTAGGTCAGATTTAATATGACAACTACGACTTCTACAGTACACTACACCACATCACATCACTATACCTAGAGTTGAGTTGTCCTATACACTTTGGGAATGATGTGGGAGAGTCTTCTTACAGAACTCCGTGAAGCTCTACAGTCATATGAAACCGGGACCAATTGCTGAAAGGATTCCGAACCACTACAATCATCCATGGCGCCGCCTGGATTTGAACCCGAAACTTGGCGGCACCGAGTGCCAGAGCGCTGAACACTCGGTCGTCTGTAGAGCGTTGAGCGTAAGGCTGACAACCCTACCTCATAAAATGAAAACATTTATTGTTTTGGAATCTGCCAGTTGGCAAACGATCATGGCCCTACATGGACTGTGATACCAAGGAGTTTGTTAGTTAATTACGTAATACATAATATACATGCAATATCATATATAAAATAACAAAAATATAATAATACATTCATAAATACCTACATATACACTTACATAATTAAGTTTCAACAAAATAGGATTTTTATTATTAAAAATTAACAACTGTGCTGATTTCATATCTTTAATGACGTTAATCTATAAATTTATTTTATGCATGATTTTATGTATTTTTAAATTTATCTATTTTATGTGTGCTATTTGACGTATTTGTGTTTCTTCTATATTATAAGAATTTCCTTATAAAAAATAAGTCCTACGTAATGTTTTTAATTAAATTTCATATAAATATATCATAGTTAAAATTTAAATAATTAAAAATAAACAGTTAAAATAATTGAAGAATACTAATTTTATTTAAACCCTCCAGAAACAAATATTTGATAACTACATACAAAATAATTAAATCTTATGCTGTTGCTTTTTATTCCACTTGGTAGACAGCAATATGTAGACCAGTACTTAAACCCATTCGGTCTCATGGAAGGAAAGAGGGGGCAGCTTTTGTTGTGATGGATCACCCGTATGTAGAAGTCTGACTTCGCTCCATGAGCTGACTTTTTACGCGGTAGGGTGTTCAGCCCAACCTCAACGGTTTGCAGTCTTATTAAACTGGAACCTACTACTGAAAGTGGATTCTGAACCACTATAAACATCCATGGCACCGTCGGGATGTATATAGTAGCACCGCACACGAAACCTGTGGCATCCAGCGTCAGAGCGCTAGTCACTTCAATGTCAGGCTCTATTAAATCTTATAATTGTATTACGGATTGCCTTTGAACGATGTTAATAAAAATCAATATATATAAAATTAGAGGAAGCATGCAATGTGACTTCGCAATAAGCAGTGAGAATTCCTTTTAGTTAACATAAAAATTTCAACTTTTTTAGGATTAGCAATCATTTATCAACCAAGAACACTTTAGAAAGGCCTGTTAAACTTTTTAAAAATTATTTTAAGACTCAACTGCTGGACACTTGTGAAACAAATATCCTTTTGTTATCCTTTTCAATTCAACACGAGATCATGATGTAAGATGTTAGGGAACGTTTAACATATTTTGCTAGCATAGGACCTGTTGTAAATACAACTTGAGTAATCTTTAGACATTTTCTACATTTAAAGGACGGAAATTTCATATAATGTAAGAAATAACCTTTAAGGGAGTATTTGCTATAAATGGGATGTCTTATTCAGAAATTTTACTGTACATAAGAACTCAAAATGGTCATGCAATCTTCTTATATGTTTTTTAAAGTAGTCTTTCAGGGGACTTGGAGTAAAGGTTTTTCTGATAAATGAAAGAAAAAAATACCAATTTTATTGGAATTTTCAATGGAAGAAGACTTCCAAAATTAGGCCAAGACCATACAAATCCAATGGATTATGCGATACAAAAAAAGAAAGAAAAATGTTTCTTTATGATTTGGTATGTACCTTCGTCCTTCAATCGCGATGGCAAAAAACATCGATTGAACAGCCCATACTTAACTCTCTGTACCAATCTTTTGACAAAACTGCATCTTCACCTTTTACATGCCAAACTCCTATTCCAAGAGACAACCGAGTTCTTTCTCATTCACTCTTAAATTTGGATATAGCTGACGAGATAATCTCGGAGAGTTTCGAGTAAAATTAACAAATTGAATAAACGCAACATTAAAGGAAACCAGAGGATTTAGAGAGAAAAAATAGTAAATTTTAATTGAATTATTTCTGTAAACAAAAGCTGTTTTAAAGATAAGCAATTCCGAAATTAAATTACCGGAATTCAATTCATATCACTATAACAGGAATATACATAACACCATTCCTACGAGTTTGGTACTACATCACTAATTTCATGCAATATGAACTAAATCGTTGTTACATATACTGATATAATTCCGATTTCAAAACGTAATGGGAAAAATCACAGCGTTTTGTATGTTATTTAATTAATGTTGTTTTTCTACAATTTCTTTTATCTAAATATTACTGTTATATCACTCATCTAAACACATTCCATATTATTATTGCTAGTTGGCTTATAAATCATATAATCGCTTAAGTTTAGCCTTTTGGTTATTATTCAAGTATATAATTATAAATTTTATTTTTATTTTTATTAAGACCGGTAATATTGAATTCATCCTGTCTTCTTTGATACTATATAAAGAATATTTTTTTAGGTTTAATTAAAGAATAAATTCTTCAGTGTTACTAAAAACATAAATATAGGAATATATTAATGTAAAAACTAATTTTAACAAATTATTAAGTATTGCATCCTTTCTTAGTATAGTTTCAACACGTATTGCCTCATGCACTTTTTTATTTAAAATATTTTAATATTACTCAAAGCATTTTACAACTTTTCTAAATTTTTCATTTTAAACTTATTCAAAAATTTTAAAAGTATTTTAATTAATAACATATAAAGATTCTAATTTCTTTGAAATACATAAAAAGAAAAATGCTATATTCTATTAAAAAAAACCAAGATAAAATTTACGATACTTCTTTATGAATGCAATCAGAAATACTTTCATCTCAGCAAAATTTATAAATAATCAAACATTTTACTTGCTTTTTCATCATTTTTATTTAGTTCAAAATTAATGAAAGTTTTTAAAAGTATTCAATTAAAAATATATAAAGATTCAAATTTTTTTTTTGAATTACATAATAGATATTTTATTCTATTTAAAAAAAAATGAAGATAAATACAATTCACGATCCTTCGTTTTGAATGCAATCAGAAATACTTTTAAGTCAGTAAAATTTATAAATGATCAAACTTTTACGCATTTCCTGAATAAATGGATAACGTTCTATTTATCCCTTTAACCACAAACTCTTTGAATTCTAAGAAAAGCCAGATTGAAAACTTCAAAAAGTAAATTATAGACCCCAATCACGAAATATACATTCCATGTCCCGGTATTCCACATGCAACAGGGTCATCAGAATTGTTAATTCATTGGCCCGAGCAATCAAATCAATCTAAACATGTTCCAAAAGCGGGAAAAGTTAAGTTTCCAGCTACTTTTCCCGCCAAAAAGATTGATTATCCTGCATTTCACTGGGAAAAAGAATACTTCTCAACTTTACTCTTAATCTGACAAGTCGAAAAATGACGTCCAAGCATTCGTTTCAACCTCTCTCTGTATCATTAGTCACACTAGAGCCTCGCCGGTATACGAAAATTTTTTTTTTAACCCTAGAATTACAAATGGCAGACCTTGCTAAAGAAATGTGTTTCGTGAAAACGTTCTTTGGAAGTAAATGTTGGAATCTTATTCTGAGAAATCCACGAAAAACAGACATGATAAAACTGTTGGCGCAAGAATACCGGAAATAATAAAAAATGTATATATATAACAGAAAACAAGTTATAAAAGTGAAAAATGGCGAAGTAGATTTAAGAATGGAAACGGTTTTAAATCCTTTTGTGTAACAGGGCGTAATTCGCAGCTTCACTTCAGAGCGTTTTCCATCTTTCGATTTTGAAAAGGTTACAATTTTTTTTTTTCTCTTGAAATAAAATTAATGGGGGTTTGGTAGAGGAAATGGTTCTGGTAGCTTCTGCAAAATATGAAGTTGTTCTCCGTAAAAGAAGAAATGGCTTTCTTTCACCATTCGTTTAGCGGAAGTCTGTCTCCGTTTTGTTTTGTTCCAACAGTAAATGTTTAGTTCAATTTTTAACGGTCTGAAGGAGTAATGGACCATTCATTGAGGGTGAGAATATTGAGGGAATTTGAGCAAATGAAGAGCCAAAAGACATGATTTTCTTTTAACTTCAGTTTCTTCTCATTAGGGTGAAGTACAACTTTAGTTTACTTTTTAAATGTCTAGACAATGAAGTGTGTTTAAAAACTGTGTCAGCATCATTAAAATTATTTTTTAATGTCTAGAAATATTTGTTTCATGGATAAACTTTGACTTACTTTTAAAATCATTTCGTGAATAAAAAAATTCAACAAAATAATAATAATATTTTTTTTATACATAATGTATTTAAAATTAAATTATTTCTTTATAAATAAGTTTCTAAGTCCTAAAATAAGTTTTAAAATAAAAAATTTATTTTTATTTAAGCTTAAATTTATCTTAAAAATTAATTTCATTTTATTAAGTTTAATTTTATTTTATCTTAATTTTGGCTTTTAAGCTAAAATTAAGCTAAATTTAAATAAACTTAATTTTATTCAACTCCTTCTATTAGCTCACACTCTCCTTATATATATCTTGTTCAAACTTTCAATCCTTAATAAAATACATTTTATTCATCCACTCAAGTTCAAATACATTTTTTGAACTTGTAGTGGAGGACATTGGATGTTAATACAGTTTTTACGGATATTAATGCATTCATTAAATTTAATTAATTAATTTTATTTTTTTTTAAATTTAAGCTGCATATATCTACCAATAAATGGCGCCAGATAAACTTAAAAAAAAAAATGAATGAAAATTATTTATAAAGGACTCTCTGCAATATAGTGACAAATTTTGACTTAAAAATTAGATTTAGATTAATGACTTAATTTTTTTTTATATATATTCCTTGTTAAAATTTAATACTACTTTTGAACAAAAAGTTTGATTACGAAAAAAAGTATTTTTTCATTATTTTAAAGATGAAAAGAATTCTTTTTTATTCATAAAAATAATAAAATTAAAATGTAATTTTCACTCATATAAAATACTCTTTCTTATGCAAAATAGATAATAATCCTTTTTGGAATAGATACCAAGCTACAAAGAATTTCTATGCAATAAATTTTTAATTGCCTTAATATCTCTGTTTGTTACAATATAAAGTTTGTAATATGAATTACAATATTTTGACAAATATATGAAAAATATAATTCTGGAGCAAATATAAGAAGAATCTATTAAAAATGTTTATATTTGTTAACCCTAACATTTGTGGAATGCTTTACTTACAGTTTCTTTAAAAATATATTATAAACTATTAATATACTATTAATAGCAGACGAGCAGTATTGTGGGTAGCTATATTACATGCAATTAGTATTTTGTACTAATGAGAACAACCTGGCACTCAAATCTGATAGTAGCGTCATGTATAATGAGACACAGTAAATTAGCGAATGTCTGTGTGGCATTCACAGTTTGAAATAATTACAGATTGAATATGGACTACATCATGAGTTGTTACTTTGTGATTCGTGATAGACCATGAGCTGTGAAATGTCTACTCAAATGAGATGCCTGGGAAGCTGAGCCCCTCCTTCTTGACGGATTGTCTTAAAAGTTTTTTTTTTTTTTTTTTGTGAAGAAGGGAGATAATTTTGCGACGAGTCGACGAGAAGTGTTTTTTCCTCTGTTTTTCTCTGAAATAACTGAATAGGCCGGAATTTCCACCTGTTTTTCAAAGTGAGCCCCTTGTGTTTTTGTGTATCACGCGGTGTGATAATTAAGGTCTGCCGTAGACCAAACAAGTAGATTTGACATAAAATTGAGAACTATGAAAAATCTCCGTATTTGGAGTGTACTGTACCTGTGATATAATCCTGCACTTGTGATCAAATTTTATTTTTAATTTCTTTGTTAAAAAGTTAGTCTTTGTTAGTCTATGTGTGTATATATATATATATATATATATATTAAAATTAAAGTGTTTCCATGAACCCAAAGTGGCCCTCTTCTAGAAGCTGTTATAAAATAGGCCGAGATGTTACAATATCCATATATTTAATACAAATTATAAAATAAGTCTTTTTATTAATTAGATTTAATTTTTTGTCTGAAATCCATCCTGGAATTTCATCTATACGATAAAAAATTCCGAACTATACTTCGAGCGGAATGATACAGTTTAGAACATTTTCTATTCCCGAGATAGTCTTGCGCAAAGAATATTTCTACTCTGATACCACTGTTGCCACAAAAATACTTTGAATTACTGGATCAGACTTTTTCTGTATCCGTTTTATCTAGTGACTGCAAGTGTTTCTTTTATCTTTATTCTCTGTTGCCGTTAAACTCTGTCATTAATCTGAGGATGAAAATTTACCATGTTTTGTTTGTTTCTTTTTTTTTATCTGTACTTAAACCAATTCTAAAAATGCCTTTTATTTTTTTAATCTCATCTCTTCAGTTCCTAAGATAAATGGAAAGATAGTATTGTTAATTTGAAGCATAAATAAGCCGATTCTATGTAATTAACTCGGAAATGACTTCAGATATTTTTTATCTAACGATTTATGGTTTTATGTCAGTTTCGATTTCATTGCTGTCTGTATGCCTTCCTCAATGAAAACTGTTTGCACCTTAATTACACAGGCCAAAATACTTGGTGAAGTGTAAAATTAAGTTTATGTCTGTGTTAATTCATGAAGATTTATTGATGAAAACCCGGTTTTTTTTTTATGTGAATTGCACAATCTGCTTTATTTAACTAGTTACAGCTAAAGAATACTAAGACTTGGAGTTAAATAGGTATAAAACGATTGTTTCATAAATTGGTAAATTTACCAGATTTTTAAAAGTTGCTTTATCCATTATAATATTAAAATTGATACGAAACAGAAGAACAACTGAATTATTTTAAAATCAAAATAAAATTTTATTTTATTTTATTAGAGGGCGCAGAACATTTAGAAGAAAAAGTTTTTATTCTAATCGCAACATTGACCCTGAAAAAGGCAACATGACCTTTAAAAACTCGCTATTTCTTCATAATGATTATTCAAAAAGTTCTTACCAAATTTCAACATATTTATCACATTATAAGTTAGCAATATATTAATTTAACATTAAAAATATGGTATACAGTATTATCAGGGTGTAAATGAATTAAAATATTAATATACAATGATTAATAACTCTTTCGGATTGAAATGGAAAAAGTTTAAAATTTGTACAAAACAGTACCATGACTATTGCAATTTCATATAAAATATCGAAAAGTAATAAAGTATTAGTGCTAACCTCACAATTTGAGTATATTATTATCCAGAAAATATATGGGTATTGTTTTTGGGGAGAGTGGGTCAGTGATGTCCTGACTACTTTCAACATTTCTTATTAAGTTTATTTATTTTTTAAAAATTTCTTTCACGAGCTATTATTATTCGTATATTTTGCTGCTTGAATTTAAGTTATTTTCATGTGCTTTTCTTATTCAGTATCTTTTGAGTGCTTTTTTCTGGACATGGTTTGGAATTTTTTTTTTTAATTATTATTTATTTATTATTATTTTTTTTTTTTTTTTAATTTCTTTCACGTGAAAGAAAAATCGTTTAGAATTCTATAGTTTCTTTTTTCCTTTATTTATTATTATTATTTAATTTTTTTTTTCACGTGAACGAAAAATCGTTTGGAATTCTGTATTTTTTTTTTTATTACTTTTTGGAAAATTTATTTCACGTGATTTTATAAAATTGTTTGAAATTGTATAATTTGTCTTTATTTATTATTTTTAAACTTCTTTTTGGAATTGTATTTTTTTATTATTATTTTTAAAATTTCTTTTCAAGTGATTTTATTAAATCTTTGGAATGCTATAGTTTTTTCATTTATTTATTATTATTATTCAATTTTTTTCACGTGAAAGAAAAATCGTTTTAAATTCTGCATTTTTTATTTATTTATTACTTATTCGATACTTTTCTTAGTTTACTTATTTAAAATTGCTATTATGCAATTTGTTCTTACATTAAATTCAAATTTTTTTAATTTCAATTACAATTTTACCGATTACAATTTTAAAAAAATTTTTTAAAGACATTTGAATAGAATAGTCATAATATAGCAAATTCGCCTTATCCATGATGCTGTAGCAACACATTCACGCTTTCAGCATCACAATTTGAAACGAACATTCTGAAAGTAGCATTATAACATTTTGGGCACTATTTTTCTATTGAGACAAATTGAAGAATTTTCAAGCCTACAAATCCACTTATTAGGTCATTCGTTAAAAACTAAACTGATATAAATATAAACTACTCCATTAGTGTTTGAAAACTGAGAGTATTTCTCCTTTTTTGGACAGTGAATTAAGAATCGCATTGCATAAAAAAATCAATATGCATGTAAATGTGAATATTCTGACATAAACGCTTCATTAATGAAACGAGTTAAAAGTAAAAAACATTAGAATTAGAAACAGCATTCCCCGTCCCTTGGGGATATCGCATTTTGAATCGCCGTTTTCATATTTCGATGCCCTCCTTGACTTCCTCTACGAAAGTATTCATTTTTAATGAGTGCAAGGAATATCAGCTGAATTCATGAATAACAATCTTGTGAATGACACTTAAAATTGCTTACGTTCAGTAATACTCATGAATGGGTGAGTATTGATTATGCTGAATGATTTCCCTATTGCTGAGTCGCTTTCAAGTTTTGAATTAGTCAACCTTATTTAAAATAAACAAATTTCTCCGCTATGCTTTAAAAGCGGAAATATCTTTATATTTGTGATTTAAATTCTTCATAATAATGATGGAAAATATTATTTATTTTATTCACAAAGATTTTATATTTTGACTTTTATGCTTCAGTGGCCTTGGCGACCTGATACGACATTTGGCTCGATTCGGGTGTGCGATGGGATGCCAAATGTTATAAACAAATGCGGACAATTTTGTGGCAGTTTTAACTCGTCGTTGCTCAACGAATAGTGCCTTCTCCTCAAAATTTCCTAAATTTTATCAATTTATTTTTTGTTCATCTAGCATTGACTTTTGTATGTAAGTTAAATATCATTTGACGCTTAAAAGCATAAGTAATAGTAAGTTTAAAAAAAATAGCGTAAACGGATTTCACATCTAGCTAGATTTCAACTAAACCTATTTTCTTTTTTAACATGATATAATATTTAATAAACTGGTAAAAAACAATTATGCCGTATCTTTTCTTGTTGGCAACACCAGAAATGAATTTGAAAGATATTTATATTAAAACTTCATATTTAAGACTTTATCTAACAAATAATAGAACTTAAGTTATAATTTTCCATTTTGATTAAATTTGAAATTTGTAACCATTGTCTATAATCAACCATAAAATTCACCATCAGTCTAAATAACTATTTAAATTTGTAACCATTGCATACATACATAAAATTCCCCCATCAATCTAAATAACAATTTTATTTCAAATTCACAACCTTAATTTTAAATTTGCAGCTTATAATTTTAACTATTTAAATTTGCAACTGTGATTTTAACTATTTAAATTTGCAGCCGTAATTGTAAATTTTAAATCATAGCATATGCACATAAAACTGGCCATCAGTATAAATAACATATTTATTTTTAATTTGCAAAAATAATTTTTGATTTTAAATTTGCAGCTATTATAAATTTACATAACATTCACAATCAACCTAAATAACATATTTATTTTAAACTTACAACCAAAATTTAAAATTTGCAACCATAATTTTAAATATGCAACCATTGCATATGTACGTAATATGCGCCGTCAGGGGCTAAATAAAATTATGGTTGCAAATTTAAATAGTTAACTATTTAAATTTGCAACCATAATTTCAACTATTTAAATTTGCAACCATAATTTCAACTATTTAAATTTGCAACCTTCATTTTAATTTTAAATTTGAAACCATTGCACATGAACATAATATTCACCATCAGCCTAAATAATTTTAAATTTGCAACCATAATTTTTAAATACTAAATTTGTAACCATTGCACATGTATGTAAAATTCACCATCAGTCATATATATGTTTCGATAACATATATGCGACTGATATTTCGATAACATATATGCGACTGATATTTCGATAACATATATGCGACTGATATTTCGATAACATATATGCGACTGATATTTCGATAACATATATGCGACTGATATTTCGATAACATATATGCGACATATTTCGATAACATATATGCGACTGATATTTCGATAACATATATGCGACTGATATTTCGATAACATATATGCGACTGATATTTCGATAACATATATGCGACTGATATTTCGATAACATATATGCGACTGATATTTCGATAACATATATGCGACTGATATTTCGATAACATATATGCGACTGATATTTCGATAACATATATGCGACTGATATTTCGATAACATATATGCGACTGATATTTCGATAACATATATGCGACTGATATTTCGATAACATATATGCGACTGATATTTCGATAACATATATGCGACATATTTCGATAACATATATGCGACTGATATTTCGATAACATATATGTTTCGATTCATCTATATACTAGCTCTTTAAAATAATAAATAATAGTTGCTAAAAACAGATAAATTTATGTATAACAACCATAAAACATTTGCGTCATATTCACCTAATTCAAATCCTCAAGATATGAAATGAATTTGAAATATATGCACATTGTAGATGTATGCAACATTTTTTCCATCTCTATTATTCATGAGTACGGAAACAGTTTCCACACTTTCAAATTAGCCGAACCGATGCCATAGTGGTATATAACCAACTTTAATTCTCCAGCCTATTAACCCAACGAACAAAAACTGCTTGTTCTACGACTAGCACAGCCCCCATTGGCTGAGAAAAGGCCACGAAATAACAACGTCATGGTGGAGCAAATACTGTCTGTAACGATACAAGTGGAGCTAATTGGACTTCAGGCAGAGGCGAGCGCTAATTAACTGGGGACACGTGCGAGGCGGGAAAAGTGTTAAACTGTTGCCAAATAAGGATGTGGAATTTCTTGGAATAGAAACATTTCTTAACGGCCCATTTAGTGGAGGGAGAATTTTAAAAGCTACCAACTTTCGATTTTGCAGAAGGATTTAAAATTCCGGATTCTTTTGGGTGCATGTAATTTTGCACATCATTAGGCAAGTAAAAATGCTTCTTTTTTCATATGAAAGGTGTCTGAATTTCAATGGGGAAGAATTTTTAGAATAGCATAGCAGGAATGAAATATTCTTGTGTACTAAATATGAGAAAAGTTTTTGAACGAAATAACCAACAATACTTTTGTAAAATATACTATTTGTAAAATAATTGTGAAGCAAAAACGAAATATATATTCTCAGAGTAATTGTTATCATTTCTACTATTTATATGTATATAAAATTCACCATCAGCTTAAAAATATGCTTAATTTATATTTGTAAACCAAAATTTTAAATTTTAGATATTCACCTATTGCATACAGCACATGGAAATTCAAAATCAGTATTAATAATTATTTAAATTTGCAAATCATAATTTTAACTTTTATATTGCACTCCAAAATTTTATATTTCAAATTTGCAACCATTACATACTTACATAAATTTCTCCATCAGGCTAAATAGCATGGTTTTTAAACTTGCAATCATACTTTTAATTTTTAATATGCAGTTATTGCATATGTATATAAAATTCAACATCAGTCTAATTATCTTTAATGCAATCCAAAGTATTGTTCTTAATGTTGTTATAGATAATCGTTTTTCATTCTTTCTCCGTAGCGGTCTAATGGCCAATTGGCTAGCGCTGTGCCTTTTTTTTGGAATCACAGGCTTTAGGTTCGAATCGTGGCGGTGTTATGGTGTTTGTGAGTAATTCGGAATCCTCATTAAACTGTAGGTCCTGGTCTAATTAGCTCAAAAAGCGTGCATAAAAATGACCATAGAGCGACAAACCAATAAAAAACTTCCATTCTTGCCTCTGTCTTCATACATTATAACATCAATTCACTCATCTAACTGGTGATCTAATAACACTTCTGAGTTTAAATTACAGCCATTTTTTATCTGTGGCGATTTTAACGCTCATCACCTCCTCTCCAGTAAACGAAATATTCAAATCTACACTGATCTCTGTAACTTCACGCTCCCCAAAGGAGAGAAGATTTTTACCCTATTTGAATACTCATCTCGACCTCATTCTTTTAAATAACTTTCACATCTTCCTCCATAGAATCACTATCACAGGTTTCAGCGGGTTCAAGTCCCGGTGGTGCCATGATTTTTTGTAGTGGTTCGGAATCCACTTAATCTGTAGGTCCCAGTCTGTTTAGCCTAAGGGGTGCACAAGATAACCGTAGAGCGACAAACCAATACCAAACCATAGAATCACTCCCGAAATTCTGAATACTCTGAAGTCCTCTGGCCATGGCCCGGTCATTGCTAACTTTTCAGTGGTTAAATATCCTCCACTGAAACTAACCAAAAATATCTCTAATAATTGAAATAACTTCTAACCTAATTGAACTAATAGAATTCAAATGGCTCTTCTCCTTCTAAAGCTCATCAGTCATTAGCGGAGAATCTGATTTAAAGACTCGAATTAGATTCTGCACTAATGATTGATACTGAAGTTAAGCGAATAACTCAACTCATTCATCTTGCCTACTCTCTCTCTCTCTCGCCTTCAAAATTGTAAAGAATAATGAAATCCGTTTTATTCCTTCACATATTAAAAGCCTTTTTCTGAAAGAACAAGGCCTGTAAATGCTGGTAACCGCTTGCGTGATTTTTCGTCTGAAAATATTTACAATAGAAAAGGTCAAGTAGAAAAAAAGGGAAAGGTAGAAAAACTCAAACCAAGCCTAAAAAGCCAAGTTTCGTGAAAAATTTCCATATTCATTCAAGATTCATGGAGGGATCGATTATAAAATCTAGACTTGCTGGGACAATTCTATCCAGAAGACACTTGGCTAATTAAACAAGTAAAAAAAAAAAAAAATTTAAGTCCATTCCAACTTTTTTTTTCGCTATATTGTAAATATATATTGTTGCTAAATTGTATATATCCTTTATAAATAATTTTCATTCATTTCTTTTAAGTTTATCTGGCGACATCTATTGGTAGATAGATACGTCTTAAAACTAAAATACGGAATTAAATTTAATTACTGAATTAATATTTGAAAAACTGTATTAACATCAAGTTCCATCCACTACAGTTCAAAAATCATTAACAATCTTACTTACCTACTCGCAGAAAATACAGTGAAATCAACAATTTCCAGTTACGAACAATCATCAACTACGAATTTTCCTGATCAAAATAAGATCCTCTACACCAGGGTCTTTTGCATTTATGATTATATTTTCAAAATTAAGATTAAAGAAGCCCATGGTTTGTATAATTTCACAACGAAATGTTAAAAGTCTTACCATTCAAACTAATTTATCGAATAGCGACTGTGATTTTTAAACTCTTTTTAAACTCTCAATCCTAGAAAACTGCAACGATTCTTCTCATTCATATATAGATCTTTCCAGCCTTTCAAATTACAGGCTAATTTTTCTACTACCTAAATAAACCGAACTGAAATCTCATTTAAATAAACTGATTACTAAATTCTCAGAAAAATTAAAGCACTGTTTACTAAACATTCTATCATGATTCCGCATCAATTTGGCCTTATGAATAATGTCTCCACCATTCATCAACTTCTAAGGCTAACAGAATTTATCTCTCAAGGTCTACTCAAAAATCTGCTACTGCTGGAATCCTCTTCCTCAATTTTGCTGTAATTCCTGAATTTTGCTTTCATTTTATTTAATTCTAATTTTATGACTCATGTAAATAATCACTTTTCCACTATTAGACACATGTAAATAATCCCTTTTCCACTATTAGACACATGTATTCAGGTGTACCACAAATTTCCTAGTTAGACAGTTTTTATTCGTTATTCAATTCCTTCTATTAGCTCACTCCCTATATATATCTTGTTCAAATTTTCAGTCGTTCATAAATACTTTTTATTCCTCCACTCAAGTTCAAATACATTTTTTAACTTGAAGTGGATGACACTTGATGTTAATGCAGTTTTTTCAAATATTAATTCATTCATTAAATTTAATTAATAATTTTAGGTTGTTTTTTTTAGATTTAAGCAATACATGCGTCAGATTTAAGAGGAAAATTTCAACTTTATTTGTAAAGGAGTTATCTGCAATAAAGTGAAAAAAAGTAGGAATTGACTTTAAAAAATATTTTTTTCTATTACTTGCTTTTATTAATGACATTCCAATTGTTAGCTTTGTTCCCATTAGCTGACAACGTTCCTACAATAGTTGTCAGTATGAACGTCAATAAAACAGGGGCAGTACAGTTCACCAGATAATATGCTTAACCCCCCTGACATAGTTATTTTTACCCAATCTATTCACTGATCTAATGAAGCAAAATACATTGGATTAATTTTAGATAAAAGACTAATATATATTCCTTACTCTCTTTAGAAAATAAACTAATTATTTAGATTTACTACACGCATCCCATTATAGCCTATGCTCGTTCGGTTTGGAGTTTCTGCTGCTAAATGTCAGCAGAAAATGTTATTAGTTATGCAGAAAATGTTATTAAAAAGAAGAAGCAGCAGAAAATGTTATTAGTACCCAAACTTTAGGGAATAAAATTTTAAGAATGATTAAAGATTCACCCTGGCTTTTCAGAATTGACAGCATCAGACGTTTTTTTTCTCTCCACCATAACATTAAAAATTTTATTTTTAAAATTGTTAAAGACTTTTCTAATAATCTTTCTCATATTAATAACTTGGGTATTCAAAATTTTCCTAATTATGATTAAACTCCACATTAATTCTAAACGTCTGCGTGCTATACTTCATAATATGCACTGTCCCTAGACAAATTAGTGTATTGGTTAGAATTCTGTTCTTAACTGAAGGATTTAGATCCTGACCTTTGGGCTAATTCACTGTCGTCATTTCTTCCATGTAGCATTTATCTTTTTTCTTTCGACACACCCATTTCTTTTCTATTTTTGCTTACAAAAAAATTTAATCTTAATTAAGATAATAAAAAATTATCTTAAATTTTAATTTTTAATATCTATTTTTATAATTTTGCTTAATTGCTTAATCTTTATTTGATAATCTATCGCTTAATTAATTTGGTTTGTACCATTTGTGCTTATCGCCTTGGTTTTCTCATCCTGTGCTTGCCTATTATTTTGATTTTTAATTTGACATTTTTTTTACCTTCCGCCAAGCTATCTTCTAAGTTAGTTTCTACCTTTTTTTTTTTTTTTTTTTGCTGTGATTTTGTTATAGTTGAGATCTTTAAGATCTTTTAAAAAGAGTGTTGTTGCTTCTTCCAGAAATCATCATTATCCAATATTAAGAGAAGAAGTTTGTTTAAATTAAAGTCTAGTTTAAATTTTCCGTGATAGCAATTTCTTAAAAAGACTTTTTTCCACCTTTTGTCTAGACTTTCAAAAAAATGATAACTATATCAGCCGACCTTATTTTACATGGAAGTTTAAGAGATGTTGCTCTATGGATTTCCAATTTTTCACAATATTTTTTATTAATTCAACAAAGATAATATAAATAGCTTTGATATATTTCTTTATTCTTTCAATTTTTTTAAAAATGCTTCTCATTGTCGGAAGCTCGATAATATCTTTTAGAGGTTATTTTACAATTTATAATTATACATCTTCAGTAAGAATTAAAACATATTTAAGGCATTTATTGAAAATGAAAATCAAATTATATATATATATATACATATATATATATATATATATATATATATATATTGGGTGTACAAATATGATTCCACCTTCTTTTTCAAAGATTTCATTACTGCTGCTGCTTGTATTTGTTAAATGGGGCAATACATTTTTGACAGGTGTGACAGTAAGCTTTCTTTTTAGTTATAAGAGTGAACAAGTTTTATTTTTTTGCTTGTTTCAGAATGTCGCATTTTATTCCAAACAAACATCATATTACATTATTTTGTTATATTATATTATTTTGTTGCAAAATAAGTGAAGCGGAAACTCATCGTTTGCTTACAGAAATTTATGATGATCAAGCTCCATCGAATACATTTCGAGTGAAAAATAAAAGACGTGTAAAAATTTTTTTCTACATTTTCGACGATTTTGACACAAAGAACATGGAAAATCACCAAAAAATTTGAAGTGGAATTGGAAGCATTACTCGATGGTACCTACATGAAATCAAAATAAGCTGTTGCATTAAATATTGCTAATATGTTTCACAAAACACTTAGTGAAAATGGAATGATTTAAAAACACGCAAATCGGCTACCACACGAATTATTTGAAGAGACCTTGAACATCGGAATACCATTTGTGGAATACTACTTGAAAGACAAAAAAGAAAGAGATTCTTGCATCACAATGTTACTGGTAATGAAACATGAATATATGAGAATCCTAAATGCAAAACATTTTGGGTGAAACAGATCCTTCACAAACAAAGCGAAATATTCATTGTGTCAGGATTATGCTCTGTATTTGATGGGATCAGAAAGATGTGATCTATTATGGGTTTCCACAACCGCCTGAAACTATTGCTGACGTTGTCTACAGACGACAACTAATGCGTTTGAAGCGAGCTATAGAGAATGAACAACCAGAATGTCGAACTACATGCTGTTCAGCCGGTTAAAGACTACTAAGGGCAGAACTGAAAAATATTGCCCTACCCGCAGTATTAACTATACATTGCTCTTTCAACTATCATTTGTGTAGATTGATGCAGTCAGTCCTTTCTGGAACAAGGCTCACTTTTTACGAAAATATAGGAATTTGGCAGAATAATTGGATCACCTTCAAAGTACCAATAGGACACCAGCTCTCCTGAGAGGCCTGTGTTCCACACTTGTGGTGCATTACATACAACAGCCAACTCAGAGATGTAAACGACAAACCAGCTATGCCCTGACCTCGGAAACGTGCCGAACAAAAGAGCACAGACGCCGAATCCGTCCATGGCACGTCCTTGTTATTGCTCTGTGAAGAGGTTCCCCCTGATCAAGTCCGGAAACCCTTATTTGTACCCACCCCCGAAAGACAACACAGAAGATACAAATTCGCTATGTGTAACCCATACGAAGTCAGCGACCCCCGAGAATGGGGGGAGGAACAAACTTTTACAGTGAGGGAATTCGTAAATAGCCTGAAAATGGTCGAAGGTTGTAGCACTAGATAGAGTACTAGATGGAGCAGTAAATTTGTATTCCTTTGTATAAACAAACATACTTATTTTATCCAAAAAAAAAGGGTTGAATAATCTTTGTACACCCGGTATTACGTATTATGCATATATTTTATAAATAATATATTATGAGGCTTGTAATTGAACTATAAAAAGTATATCAAACATAAAGCATATATGACCGAAATGCAATTAATTATTAATGAAATGACGAATTCATGCTTCCATTTCATAACTTTTCAAGAATAATCAAAAGTTTAAAAAGTTATATATTTACGGTAAATTTGTACTTAAAGTAGGGGTATTTGGGAGCTAAAATTTTGAGAGGATATCGAATTTGTCCTCTTAAGTGGATATAATAATCCTCTTAAGAGATATATTTATATAAAAGGAATAAATATAAATAATTTTTCAAAAAAAAAAAGAATCTTGTGTCTTCTCATCCCCCTGCATCTTGCTCTCTTTTACTTCAAAACTATTACTGAAAAATTAATTTCATCATAAAAATAAAATTAAAATTATTTAAAATCAATTTTTTCGGAAACACGTAAGTGTTTCTCCGGCATTTCAAAAATTACAGAAATTTTCCATCCTTAGGAGCAGCTGCGTTTAAAAGT
Source organism: Caerostris extrusa (assembly GCA_021605095.1). Lineage (NCBI taxonomy): Eukaryota > Metazoa > Arthropoda > Arachnida > Araneae > Araneidae > Caerostris > Caerostris extrusa. The sequence goes on along the minus strand of BPLR01019491.1, from coordinate 50,826 downwards.
ATGCCTGTATTTTGAATTTTAAAAACCTGAAGGCAATAATAAACCTTGAATAAACTTGTTTTTGTTGTTTGTCGCTTTATGGTCATTTTGTGCACACTTTGGGCAAATAAGACCGGGACCTAGAGTTTAACGTGGATTCCGAACAACTAACAAACTTCTCAGCTATTCGAACTTGTAACACCAAATGCTAAAGCGCTAACCAATTGGCCATCAGACCACATGGTATACACAGGAAAACGGATACTGAATAAGATTCTAAGCAATACATATTTCCAAAAAAGAGATTGTAATTACAAAACTATTCAGTAGTCGTATTTCGATAAAAAGATTATTTCTCTATGTAAAAATTCAGAAACAACCACTTTTTAAAAAAAATTTTATTTAAAACTGATCTGACATCTGATCTAACTATCTCTATTCAATTTGTTGGTAACAAATTCGTTTGCTTCTCTGACTTCATGTGATTGTAAAATATTCTCCAAAATCAGAAAAGACGCATTGAACCATATTACTATGTAAATGAACTCTGAAATTTAATCTAAACTACATAAAGTGAAAAAGCTTTAAAGATCCTGTCACATCCTTAGGGTAAAGAACCAATCTTAGAGAGATCGAAAGCAGAAGTAGGATTTACGTTTGGAGCAAGCTTTTACTTAAATACATTCTGAAAATTTTGATAGGACAGAATATTTTAGATTAGATCTTAGGAAATGTGTTTCTTTCAAAAATTGTGCATTTTCAATACAGCTTCATGTGAACTCTGGTTTTAATATCTCATCAAAAATCAGTCCGAAATCGAAAATATTTCTGGAAGGTAATTTTGTTAACCATTATATGTAAGCCTCGAGCGCGATTTAAAAATGTCATTCCACAGAAATTGTGAAATGTCAGAGACACACACAAATATTTTCATGCAATTTGATTTTTCTTCTACGAAATACAAAATATAATGCCTGTTATACAGATATTTATTAATAAGTAAGTCATGTATTAGAATAACAGGCCGAGTTATTTATTAAATAAGTCTCTAATATGAATGAACAGATTTGTTTAAAACAAAACTTGAATGACGTTACTTAAGATAAACTTTATCTAAATAAAAGTTAATAAAAGTTAAAAATTAAAATTACTAATTAAAAATTAAATAAAACTTACTAATTAAATAAAAGTTACTAAATAAATAAAAATTAACTAAATAAAAGTTAAAAATTAAATCAAAATTACTAATTAAATAAAAGTTACTAAATGACTAATTAACTAAATAAGAGTTAAAATTAAAATAAAAGTAATTATTAAATAAAAGTTACTAAATAAAAGTACTTAATAAAGAAATAGCAAACTTACAAAGTTACGTTTATTTTTATTTATATTCATGAATAAAAATAAATACATTTTTATTTTAAAACTCATGTTTGAGAAAATTGCAACACCGTGAAGGACTTAGGCGAGTACGCTGAAATTTTCAGGAAATGCAAATTAGCGCATGATATGCAAATGATTAGAATTTTAAATCCGTAGCGCATGCGAATGCTGAGCAGCGCCCTCTGAACGGCGGATGGATCCGAATAAATAGACGGCTGTAGCGAGGCGTGTATGGTTATCGGTGGTTATCTGCTAGTGGTAAACGTTAGCTCAATCGTTACTTATGCCTCTTCGACGAAAGAAAGCGAGATTTGAACAACTTACAGAGTTTTAACGGGGAGAATCATCGGCCTTCGTGAAGCTGGATTGTCTTATCGTGCAGTAGCCGCTCGTGTGCAACGTAACAGCGGCACAGTGATGCGTCTTTGGAAGCAGTGGACGGACGAGTGTCGGACAACTCGGAAATCTGGGAGTGAACCCCGAAATGTGACGTCAGCTCGCTATGATAGACACCTGGTCCTCATGGCGCTGACGGACCGTACAGCTTCCTCTAGACAATTGGCAGCACAGTGGTCAATAGCTACAGGTGTTTCATTGTGTGCTTCATCAATTCGTAGACGTCTGCTGCAGCGTGGACTGCGCGCAAGGACTCCTTTATACAGGATCCCTCTCACGCTAAACCATCGCCGCCTGCGGCTACAATGGGCCGCTCAGCATAGAGACTGGCGTGCTGATTGGCAGCATGTTTTGGTCTGGGACGAACACCCAGAGTTATGGTCTGGGGTGCCATAGCATATCATGGACGATCTCAATTGCTAAGAATTGTGGGCAATCTGAACAGCAACTGGTACATCAGTGAAGTTCTACAGCCCCAAGCTGTTCCCTTCCTTCAAAGCTTGCCAGGTGCTGTATTTCAACAGGACAATGCCCGCCCTCATATCGCTAGGACTGTTCAATCCTTCTTTTTGCAACGCGGCAGGTACAGCTTCTTCCTTGGCCTGCGTATTCCCCGGATATGTCGCCGATTGAACATGTGTGGATTTCGTTGGTCGGCGTCTCGCTCGTGATCCTCGTCCTGTTGCTTCTGCAGACGAACTTTGGGTGCGCATACAAACAATATGGAATGCTCTTCCTCAGGCAGACATTCAAAATTTGTTTGACTCCATGCCACGTCGTGTAGTAGCATTGCGGCGCGTGGTGGCTACACAAAATACTGATTCCGATCTCTTGTTATTGTTTGTTTGCTTTGAACATTTAATCATTTATTTGTACCACTACCACTCAACTGTGTATTAAATTTCATTCAATTATGACGATTCCTTCATGGTGTTGCAATTTTCATAAACATGAGTTTAAAATAAATAAAAATTAAATTAAAAGTAACTAATAAAAGTTACTAAATAAAAGTTAACTATTATTTAATAAATAATTTATTTAGCAAACTTAAAAGTTACATTTATTTTTATTTATATTTATAAATAAAAATATTTTTTTAATTTTTAAAGTAAATAAAAATTAATTGAGGAAACCAAATAGCTTTGGTTTTACAATTATTTTAACTTCTAAATCTATTTTTAATAGTCACCCAGTTCATTCTCACCCGAGAGGAAGTACAGTGCAGTTACGCGCTTCTGTTGAGAAACGTTTAGTTTTCAGACTCTGATCCTGAGAGGAAATATATTTAGTACAACCCTGTGTATTGACTGGCCTACAGATTCTCACTCTTGACAGTAAGAATATGTGTCGCATCCTGCGCGTACCTGAGTATCGGGTTTTCAGCTTAGAAATCGAGTCCTTCCACGTAATTATATGTCTTTGAATGTGTTAAATATTGTATGTCTCTAATTATATGTGTGTGGTGTTTGTGCGAGTTTTCAAACCTGTGTCTCAAGTCTCAACCCAACGTCAATAAAGCTGTGAGTTTTACAAACCTGTGTCTCAAGTCTCAACCCACAACCACTGCAAATTTACCTATGCACAACCTGAAAAATCCTAGCACCCTGCACTGTTTACTACTATGCACAACCTGCACTACAAATTTACTACTATGCACAACCTGCACTGCAAATTTACTACTATGCACAACCTGCACTGCAAATTTACTACTATGCACAACCTGCACTACAAATTTACTACTATGCACAACCTGCACTACAAATTTACTACTATGCACAACCTGCACTCCAATGATGTGAAATACCTTTTACTTTATACCCCCTGCAAAATTTACTACTATGGTCTATGACTGTAATTGAATGCAAAAATGGTGCAAGCACACAAACGGAAAAAAACCCAAAAATCTTTTAATGTTTTTTATGCATATATACTAAATTAAATTCTCGCATATTTTTGAGATGGGCAAACCTGAAATTTAGTCGCACAACCTGGTTTCATAGGACAAGGAAAATGCAAGATTTTTAATGTTATTTAGCAAGCATAGAAGAATTCTTAACATTTACAGTTCCATCATCATCAAATTTACTACTATGGAGAAAGAATTCTGAATTCTGATGTGAATACCAAGCTAAAATTAAAAACATGGCATTTTTAAGGTTTTTATATATATACATCAATTTTTGACAAAAATTTACTTTCATCAAAATTTATCTTCATTTAAAATTGATTTCTGGTAAAAAATTAACCGAATGTTTCTTTTAATTTAGGATGGAAAAAAGACATTAAAAGAATTCATTCTTTCCGAAACGATTTCGAATTCTATTTCTTATTTATTTTCTGTTAAATGGTGCAGGCTCGTTTCAAAATACTTTTAGCATTATAAGTGATTAATTCAAAACTTATTTTTCTTTGACATGGTAACGAAATAAAAAACAATAAAGTTTTTTTTTTTTTTTTTTTTTTTCGAATTTGGTTAGACAGTAACTTCTAAACATAAAAATAAAGTTCGGAATTTTTTCATGAAATAAATTAAATCATTTTCAAGCAAATGTTATTTTCAGTCACAAAAAGATTTGTGACCTTTATTTAGAATACTACTAATGGTTTTATTTATTTTTTTACAAACTATTTATAAAAAACTCATCGAAATTCAACAGAAAAACAATGAGTTTTTAAAGAGGTATTTATAGATCAATTACGAATGATTTTATGATTTATTATAAGATTATAATGATTTATGTTTAATATGTTTTTTAATTATATGATTTTAATTACATGACTTTAATTATATGATTTTAATTACATGACTTTAATTGTATGATTTTAATTACATGATTTTAATTATATGATTTTTAATTAATTATTATATAAATTAATTAATTATATGATTAACGCGCTATGATTTTTATGATTTATTTTCCATTAAGAAATTGTATGAAAATAATTATAATTACATGTTTCTTCAGGATTGTAGTTAAATTATGAAACAAATAATTTTTAAAAGTTTATTAGCTTTTAGAGGGTTTTTACGCTAAAGACAACATATCCGTATTCTTTTTTTTCTTTTCCCATTTGGTAGACAGTAACATCTAAACCAAGTCCAAGAACCTACTATATGTGGTCTCGTTATAGGAAGAAAAGTGAGGGGCAGCTTCTGTTGTAATGGAGCACCTGCATGTAGAAGTTTGACTTGGCTTCGTGTCGTTGAAAAAGGAGGACAGTGCTTTCCGGGAGGACTTTTAGGGGAACTACCCCACATTTGCAAATCGTATGTGAAAAATCTGGAAAACTCCCGGGGTTAATCCGAATAACGATCCTAACAAACGCCATAGAATCTAGTTTTTTGAAACAGTGTAGCCGCATGAACTGGTAACGAGGAAATGAATCGTTATTAAAATTAACGGTTTCTAATTCTTCTAGAACATTCCACTAATTAATCTTGACCAATCAGACATTGGGAGATACTTGGTTGCCAAATGCCAACGTCCCCTATTTTTGCGATTTGACTCAATTGCTTCATATATTGAACATTGGTATTCGCCCATGTGTATTCGACCAAAGTGTGCTCACATACGATAAATTTAAATTGCAAAGGATCCTAAGTTTTTTAGTTTTGTTTATTTTTTAATCAATAAACTGGATTTGTTTTACTGGAAGAATATGAGTATTTTGCCAATTATTCATTCACGAAATAGGGGTCGTTGGAATTTGGCTACTTTTATTGTGAAACCAATTGAGTGATAAGACGCCATATGTGATAACCCGATTTCATGTACTCATTTCATAAACTCAGCGTCCATTTTGTTGAGATAAAATTTGGTGAAAACCGCAAGGGAAATAATACCCAAATAAACAAGCGTAACCCTATAAAGCAGAATTCCCGTTCTTGTGGTATTCCAACCAATTGTTTTATAAATTTCTTGTTTATTATACATTAGTATACTCCCAAGTGTATTCGACTAGCGAAGTACGTTCATACATGATAAATTGAAATTCGTGTAAAGATTTCAGTTTTTAGTTTTGTTTATTTTTTGCTGTTTTAATACAATAAACTAGATTATGGCTTTTGTTTCACTGGAAGAATATAAGCATTTCATCAATTATTCATTCACGAAATAGGAGCCATTGGGATTTGGCCACTTTATTGTAGTGGCAAATGAGTGATAAGAGCCATATGTACTAACCCGGATTTCATGTACTCATTTCATAAACTCACCGGCCATTTTGTTTTTTACAGAGGAATTTGGCGAAAACAGCAAGGGAAATAATCGCCAAATGAACAACCCGAAAGCTAAAGAACAGAATTCCCATTTCTTGTGGTATTCTAACCAATTGCTTCATAAATTTCTTGATTTGGTTTGTCGCTCTACGGTCATCTTCTGTCCCACGAGGGCTTAACAGATCGGGACCTACAGTTGAAAGTGGATTCCGAACCATTACAAACATCCATGGCACCGCCGGGGACTCGAACTCGAAACCTGTGGTATCGAGCACCAGAGCGCTAGCCACTCGACCATTCAGACCCCCCCCTTTCTTGGTTATTTAACATTGGTATATTTCCGCGTGTGTGTTCGAACAGCAAAAAAATATGTTCACATATGATAAAATGAAATTCATGAAAATATTTCAGTTTTTTATTTTTGTTTATTTTTTATTGTTTTAATACAATAAACAGGTTTCTGGTTTTGTTTCACTGGAAGAATCCATTCAATATACAGGCATTTTTGCCAAACATTCATTTATGTATATTGTTTTAATACATCCATCATAGTGGAAAAATTAAATATTTAAACATTTTTTTCTTCTAATGCAGCTAGCAATAAGAAGCCAGTTAGTCTCTATGCCATAAAGCAAGGATTGTACCGCTGTTACTCATTCAGCACTATCCAGGAGACACGTGTAGCTTCTTGAAGATATGCTACGGACACGAGTAACATTACCTCCACAAAGCTCTACGATCCTATTAGGCTGAGACCTACGGTTTAAAGTGGATTCCGAACCACTAAAAACATCCATGGCACCGCTGGGACTAACCAAAACGTGTCCTGAGCTCTGATTATATTCATTTATTTGATGTGATCATCTATGTCTAAACATAGAGTTATTCCAATAAGTTCTCGTTGTATAGTTTTTTAATTTTTAAAAGAATTTACTAATAAAATAACTTCAAACACAATGCTTCGAATCTAAAAACTTTTACAACTCAGTTGTGAAGCAACATATCATCACTTTAAAAACGAAAAATGAAAGGGGAAACAAAAAAAAACCATATTTTCTTATATGTATTTCATTTAAATTTCTGGAGAAGTGACAACACTGTTTCTCATTTCATTTATTTTGAATAAGCTATTTTGAAGAAGAAATGGATAGTTTTCGAAAAAATAAATAATAAAAAGATATATAGCCAAAAGAAATAGCCAAAACAGCAGTATTTTTGTAACCTCAGCGGCCATTTTGTTTGTTTTAGAGGAAATTTGGCGATATCCTCAAGGAAAAAATCGCCAAATAAACAATTAGAACCCTAAAGAGCAGAATTCCCATTCTTGTTATATTCTAACCAATTGCCTCATAAATTTCTTTTATATTTTCGAGTGCACTCAACCAGCAAAATATGTTCACAAATTATAAATTTCAAATTCGTGAAAGGATTTTTACATTTTTTAGTTTTGTTTATTTTTTTGTTTCAAAGCAATAAACTGGATTTGTTTATGGTTTTTGTTTCACTGGGGTGACTACAGGTATTGTCAATCATGTGGTCAAACATTCATTTATTGAATCATTTGGTCAATCTTTCATTTATTGAATCATTCAGTATGCGTCAATCAATCATTTATTGAATCATTCGGTATGCGTCAATCATTCATTTACGCGTATTGTTTTGATAAATCCATCATAACTAAGAAAATTAAATAATTAATTATTTAAACATGTACTGGTAATATTTTATGTATTTGATGTGATCCTCTACATCTAAACATAGCATTCTGCAATAACATTTTATCGTATAGTTTTTTAATTTTTAAAAGAATAAGAATATTCAATATTTAGAATCTAAAACTTGTACTACTCATTTGTAAAGCAACACATCACCACTTTAAAAACGAAAACAAAACCATATTTTCTTATATATATTTCAATTAAATTCCTACAAGAGATGACAACACTGTTTTTCTTTCCATTTATTTCGAGAGTTCGAGTAAGCTATTTTGAAAAAGAAACGGATAGTTCTCGAGAAAAAGAAAATAATAACAGAACGGAGCGAAAAAAAAAAAGAAGAAGTGTAATAATAACAATGTTGTCGTCCTGGAGCACTTCAAAATCCCAGTGTCAGGTATTCAATAAAAACTCGAAGAAGCAATGGGTCAAAAACTCAAAAGTTTTTTTTATCTCTTTTTCTGCTTTTGTGTGTGTTTTTTTTACCACGCCATGAGGCAAATAAATAAACACAAACCGAAAGCGAAACTCACAACCAGAAAATAGAAACACAATTTCGGTCCAAGAGTTGAATAACAAAAAATGAAAGAAAAGATCAGATTGTTTGGGGAAAAACTTTTCTTTTTTTTTTTTTTTTTTCCTATCTCCATTTTTTTTTCCCCCGCAAATTTGGGGGCGCAGAGTAAAAGATGTTTACGGTGAATATATATTGGCTTTTTGCGCTTGGTTTGAGTGGATTTTTCCCCCGATTCAGCAAGAAAGTCGCGTGACCAAAAGCAGTTCTGTGTTCCTTTCCAACTGTTCGGATAAAAATAAAAGAATCTGCAATCCACCCTTTTTTCGTAGTTAGCACCTCTTAAGGATATTCGATTTAAAATGGAAAGGATTTTCTGTGTATCACAATTGGCATCGAGTGAGACGTAACTTAATCTTTCTGTGTGAACAAATCTACTGTCTCACTGATGGCAGCACTGATAGCGGAGTGGCTAGCACTCTGGTGCTCGATAGCACAGAGTTCGGGTTCGAGTCTCGGTGGGCCGTGTATGTTTGCATTTGCTCGCAATCCGCTTTAAACCGTAGGTCCTTGTCTAAAAGGATCGTAGGGCTTTGCGGGGCATTGATACTCCGCGTTCGTAGCTTATCTTCCCTGCTACACGCACCTCCTGGGTAGTTCTGAGTAAAGATAACTGTCTTAGTATTTGCCAGATGCATTAGAAAAAAATGTGTAGTTTATTTTTTGTGTCTGATGTCCTAGTGGCTAGAGCTCTGGCGCTTTGGTACCCCAGATTTCGAGTTCGAGTCCGGACGGTGCCATGGATGTTTGTAGTGGTTCGGAATATACTTTACAGCTTACGTCCCTGTCTAACATGATCGTAGATCATAGCGAGGGTAGTGTGGCTCCGCATTCGTAGTTTGTCTTCAAGCTACACGCAACTCTGGGTTGACTATGGTGAGTAACGTCGGTGCAGCACTTGCCTTAAGGCCTCAAAGACAACTGTCTGTTATAAGTGTTTGCCAGCTGCATTAGAAAGAAAAATAAAAGTTTTTACTTTTTAAAAGAATAAGAATATTCAATATTTAGAATCTAAAACTTGTACTACTCATTTGTAAAGCAAAACATCATCACTTTAAAACGAAAACAAAGCCATATTTTCTTATATATATTTCAATTAAATTTCCAGAAGGGATGACAACACTGTTTTTCTTTCCATTTATTTCGAGAGTTCGAGTAAGCTATTTTGAAAAAGAAACGGATAGTTCTCGAGAAAAAGAAAATAATAACAGAACGGCGCGAAGAAAAAAAAAAAAAAAGAAGAAGTGTAATAATAACAATGTTGTCGGCCTGGAGCACTTCAAAATCCCAGTGTCAGGTATTCAATAAAAACTCGAAGAAGCAATGGGTCAAAAACTCAAAAGTTTTTTCTCTTTTTTCTTCTTTTTGTGTTTTTTTTTACCCCATGCCATGAGGCAAATAAATAAATACAAACCGAAAGCGAAACTCACAGCCAGAAAATAGAAACACAATTTCGGTCCAAGAGTTGAATAACAAAAAAATGAAAGAAAAGATCGGATTGTTTGGGGAAAAACTTTTTTTTTTTTTCTCCAGTTTCTCCAGTTTTTTATCTCCAGTTTTTTTTACCGCGAATTTGGGACTCGCAGAGTAAAGATGTTTACGGTGAATATATATTGGCTTTTTGCGCTTGGACTTGGGAGTGGGATTTTCTCCCCGATTCAGCAAGAACGTCGAGTGACCCGAGCACTTCGGTATTCCTTTCCAACTGTTCCGATAAAAATGAAAGAAGCTGGAATCCACCCTTTTTCGAAGTTAGTGCCTTTTAGGGTTATTCGATTTAAAAGGAAAAGGATTTTATGTGTATCACAATTGGCATCGAGTGAGATGTAACTTAATCATTATGTGTAAAATTTTACTTTCTCACTGATGGTTGTGCTTTTTGGTTCAAAATCAAATTTTCTCTGTGGTTCGCAGGCTGTGAAGCATGATCCCTGAGCGGCAGGCTGTTGAAAAATGTTATGACATATTTACTTCAAGTAAAAATACAATCAATTAAAAATTGAAATGGATATGGAATTAATGAACAATTATTTAAGTAAAAATAAATAAGCAAATAAATATAGTGTAATATATTTATTGTGATATTTTATATATATTATTGTGATATTTTATATATATTATTGTGATTATATAGTGATATAGTTTAATATACTTATTGCTCGACTCGTGGTTCAGTGGCAACGTGCACCGCTGGTGAGCATTACAGTTGAGGTTCAATCCGCTGTCGGTAGACGCTGTTTCAAAAGACGAGGAGACTCTATGGCATTTGTGATGTTCAGCATCTTGCCTCGTGAGTCAGACTACCTGGTGGGAGTTTTCCCCACGTGATACTCAAATGCGGACTCGTTCCCCCCCTAAAAGACCTCCTGAATGGCATTGAGCTAAGCATCCTGGAGCCAAGTCAGATTTCTACCTACAGGTGCTCCATCCCAACAGAAGCTGATTTTTTCCCTCCAACCATTAATAAACTACTCATGGGGTATCCGTCCAGCGCTGCCTGATACCGAAGATTAGATTAACCATAACACAACAACATAATCGTTACTTATATAAATAAAGAAAATAACAGTTCCTAGTGGCAGTTCTCCTCCCCCCCAGTACTAATATGGTTGCTTAGTGGATCAAAAGTAGGTACTGGTTCGGAATCCACTTTAAGCCGTAGGTCCCGGTCTCATATGACTGTAAGAACGTCATAGAGCCCAATCAGACTTCTCACATCATTCCCAAACTATAAAGGGGCGACTCAGCTCTAGGCACAGTGATGAGGTGTGGTGTGGTGTAGTAGTAGTAGTCATATTAGATCGGGACCTACGGTTTAAAATGAATTCTGGATCACTACAAACATCCATTGCACTGCTGGGACTCGAAATCGAAACCTGTGGCACCGAGAGCCAGAGATAATCCAGACTACAAGTGGCAAATTATACACTAATAAATGAAAATATTTGTTAGTTTTAATTTAACTGTTAAAGTTATCTTTCTTAAAATTCGTGATGAAAAAATTAATTAATAAAGGAATAAATTAATTAAAAATTATTTAAAATATTTTATATTTTGTGACAAACATTTCAAAAAAAATTGAATTAAAATGGTTTGTTGAGACTCAGAAACAATTATTTTAATTTTAATTGATGTGAATAATAAGAAAAATATTCCCCTTAAGTAAAATAACATTATAATTTAACCAAAAAAAATGTAAAGAATCAAATTAAAATTATTTTTACTCCAATAAAGTCATCTACAACATTTTTATTTTTATTTTTAAATTTAAATTCTATATTCTTACAAATATTTCATTTTAATTTAGTAATGAATAAATTTTTATTTTTCGTCATTGTTTTATTACTATACATTCATTCGTAACTGCCTACAAAAAAGAAAAATTATGTTTATTTTTTCTTACATTTGATTTTTTTTTTTTTTTTTTTTAATTAATAACAATTTTATCTTGAATTTCCTTTATTTCTATTATTTTAATTATTATTATTACTATTTTGATACTTTTTTGCTTGTTTATACTGAGTAAACAGATATCTTATTTTTTTTTTTTTTTCAATACATACTTTTATTTTAATATTTATCTCTCATAAATAAATTAGTTTAAATAAATTTTTGGTATAAAAAATCATTTAAAGTGACTGTTCATTTTGGAATTTTTATAATTCACTAATTATAACTAATTAATAACTTATCAAATTATAACCTATATAGAAATAACTCATTTTCTTCCCGCCTCGTGACTAAGAGGTAACGCGCACCACTGGTGAGCCTTAGGGCTGAGGATGAATCTGATGGCGGCATTGTTATGGACACTGTTTCAAAACGAGGAGACTCGATGGCTTTTGCGATACTCAGCATCTTGCCTCGTAAGTCGGACTACCTGGTAATTGTTTTCAGGGTTTTCTCCCATGCGATACGCCAATGACCTAAAATTCCTCCGGGAAAGCCCTACCCTCCTTCTTCTTGCGGAGTCAAGTCAGACTTCTACCAACCATCGCAACAGAATCTTCAACAACCATCACAACAGTGCTCCTTCCCTCCATTCATGAGACGGTGATGGGATCCAGCATAGGATGTCTGTCCCACTCTGCAGGACACTGAGGATTAATTACAGTCACATAAAAATAATGAATAACTAATTAATTTCAGTATATCCATTAAAAATATGCTATTTTGTGATTAAAAGAGATTTCAGATTCGAGTTGCAGCGGTGACATGGATGTTTGTAATGGTTCAGAATCCACTTTAAGCTGTAGGTCCTGGTCTCAGGTTTCATATGACTGTAAAGCGTTGGGCGTAGGGCTGGCAACCCTAAGCAGTAAAAAGATAACATCTCCTATCTCGAAATCTACCAGTAGGCGGACGGTCTTGGCCCACCATGGGACTATTTCGCTACTGCTGATGATGATTAATAACTCATAACTCAAAAAAAGTATCTCATTCACTTTTATGCTGAAACAAAACTGTTACATGCTGCTTAACTAATGCTGTTTAAAGCAGCATAAGTTAAGCAAAACAAATACACTGAAGTGACAAAAGTCATGGGATACCTCTTAATATCGTGTCGACCCTCCTTTCGCCCGGCGAAGTGCAGCAACTCGACGTGGCATGGACTCAACAAGTCGTTGGAAGTCTTCTGCAGGAATATTGAGCCATGCTGTCTCGATAGACGTCTATAATTGTGAAAGCGTTGATGGTGCAGGATTTTGGGCACTAACAGACCTCTCGATGATGTCCCATAAATGCTCGATGGGATTCATGTCGGGCGATCTAGGTGGCCAGATCATTCGTTGGAATTGTCCAGAATGTTCTTCAAACCAATCGCGAACAGTTGTGGCCCGGTGACATGGCGCATTGTCATCCATAAAAATCCCATCGTTTTTTGGGTACATGAAGTCCATGAATGGCTGCAAGTGATCTCCAAGTAGCTGAACATAAGCATTTCCAGTCAATGTTCGGTCCAGTCGCACCAGAGGACCAAGTCCATGCCATGAAAAAAACAGCCCACACCATTACGGAGCCACCACCAGCTTGAACAGTGCCTTGCTGACAGTTTGGGTCCATGGCTTCGTGGGGTCTGCGCCACACTAGAACCCTACCATCAGCTCTTACCAACTGAAATCGTGACTCATCGGACCGGGCCACGGTTTTCCATTCATCTAGGGACCAACCGATATGCTCACATGCCCACTAGAGCCGCTGCAAGCGATGTCGTTTTGTCAGTAAAGGCACTCGAGTCGGTCTTCTGCTGGAATAGCCCAAGAAAGCCAACTTTCACCGCACAGTTCTAACAGGCAAGTCCCTTGTACGTCCCACATTGATTTCTGTGGTTATTTGACGCAGTGTTACTTGTCTGTTAGAATTTACGACGCTTTGCAGACGTTGCCGGTCTCGGTCGTTAAGTGCAGGCGGTCGACCACTGCGCTGTCCATGGTGGGATGTTATGCCTGAAATTTCATACTCTCGGCACACTCTTGACACAGTGGATCTGGGAATGTTGAATTCCCTAACGATTTCGAAATGGCATGACCCATGCGTCTAGCTCCAACTAACATTCCGCGTTCAAAGTCTGTTAATTTCCGTCGTGCGGTCATCATCACGTCAAAACCTCTTCACATGAATAACTTGAACAGAAATGAAAGCTCTGCGAAAGCACTGCGCATTTATACCTGTTCAACGCGATGCTACTGCCATCTGAAAATTTGCATATTGCTATCCCATGACTTTTGTCACTTCAGTGTATAAATCCCATGACCAATTTTCAACAAGAAAATCCCATAGCTCAACCTCTGCCAATTCTAACCACAAATACTTAGATGGCAGAGGTGTAGAAAAACTATTAAAATATTGATAACTCTGAGTATTAAAAACATAAAATAAATAACATAAAATAAATAAATAATAATAAAAACATAAAATAAATAATAATAAAAACATAAAAATAACATAAAAGTCAGACATTTCGAAATGCATCCGTTAACGCTGAAAGCCCTTCTGTTTACTCAAGACACTCTATACTTACCGTAAATATTATTATTACCTTCCTCAAGTAATAAATATCAAAATATATATTACGACAAATAAGCTGTAAATCAGCCGTTAAAAGCATTCCTGAACAAAAAAATGGGACATAAACATAACATTTTTTATAACATTAATATCTACAAACATAACAATTTTCCCCACTTAAAAACTATTTTACATAATGAAAAATCATTCTTCTGAATAAAAGTATTTATCAAACCATTTCCATGTCGATTACGATTAAAATGAAACTCATTCTCCTGGAAACAATAACGATTGTCGTCTGCGTTTCCATCAGTTAATATCCATTCGAAAGCAGGAAAAGTTCTCGCAGTTCATTTGCGTTCCGAGTACATCCCTTCCTTTTACCATTCCACTGAAATAATCATGATGGGCCGGGTTGAAATTTTCGCCCGAGCACGAACCCGGCCCCCAAACGACATTTGGGACACATAAACCCCTTCGCAGACGAGTAGTTTAATGTTTATGCGCCGGCACTCCCGCGTGCCATTTCACAGGCTGAAGAAAATCTTTTCGGTCATTTAACCCGATCGAGAATCATCCATCTTGGAACCTTGACTAGGGAACGGAATTCGACTTCAGGGGGCGAGGCACAAAAATGCGCACAACAACAAATTTTGGAATTATACACTAAAGAAATTCTTCGATGCCCATTTCAGACTTTCTTCACAAATCTGTTTACGAAAAGGAATACTTTAGTTTTTGTCATTACAAAATCTCCAAAAGAATTCAATCAGTATCTTATTTTTTGGAATAATTACTCCACTTACTTTACACACCAGTCATCGTGAATTTTCTTCAATGTTCTTCATATTATGATGCAAACACTGCATGCATAGAAAAAATTCTTAGATACCCATTTCAGACTTTCTTCTTAAATCCGTTTATGAAAAAATAATGCATCATTTTTTGTGATCACAAATTCTACAAAAGAATTCAATTTGTATCTTATTATTTTGGAATAATCGCTCATCTTACTTACTCACCAATCATCATGAATTTTCTTCAGATAAGTTCAGTTCTTTAGATAATGATGCATTCGTACATCTAATAATGATGCAGGCGTACAACAACAAGTATATAGAATTCGGGAGTTATACATTGAAGAAATTCTTTAATACCCATTTCAAACTTTCTTCACACGTCTGTTTACAAAAAATATTTTTTTAGTGATTACAAAATCTTCAAACTTCAGTCGGTATCTTATTCTTTTTGGACAATTACTCCATTTATTTTACTCACTAGCCATCATGAATTTTCTCGGCATGTCGAATTCTCCAGATATTGATACATTCGTACATGTGATAATGATGCATGCGTACAATAACAAACATAAAGAATTCAGGGAATTATACACTAAAGAAATTCTTCCATGCCCATTTCAAACTTTCTTCACATGTCTGTTTACGGAAAAAAGAATACATCTTTTTTGTGATAACAAAATCTCCAAAAGAATTCAATCAGTATCTTATTTTTTTTTCAAATAATTACTCCACTTACTTTACCCACAAATCATCGTGAATTTTCTTCAATAAAATTTTTTCAGGTAAAGATGCAACCATTACACTCACAAACTGCAATGTAATGATTTAAAATGTTATTTAAGTTCAAAAATAAATAAATCATCATTACCATTTAAGGGGAATTATCCAAAAAAAAAAAAATATTACAAAATGCAGATTGATGCATTTTGTAATGCATTTTTAATGCAAAGTGTTGCTTCTTTTAATATTATTCATGATAAAAGCTTTTTTTGTAACATGTTGTTGTAATGCAGCTGGCAATACAGAGACAGTTAATTCTTATGTCATTAAAAGCAAGGATTAACTGTGTTGCTGTTACTTATTTAGCACTACCCAGGGGGCCCGTGTAGCTTGAAGATATGCTACGAGTAACACAATCCCTACAACACTCTATGATCCTATTGAGCCGAGACCTACAGTTTTACCACTGTTACTCATTTAGCACTACCCAGGGGCGCGTGTAGCTTGAAGATAAGTTAAGGACTCGAGTAACACTGCCCCCACAACGCTCTAATATCATATTAAACCGAGACCTACGTTTTAAAGTAAATTCCAAATCACTACAAATGTCCATGGCACCGCCGGACTCGAATCAAACCTGTGGTACCGAGTGCCAGAGCGCTAGCTGCTTGGCCATCATTGTACTGTAATGTATATTTAATATAAGGTGGTTGTTGTCGTATCCCGTGAAGAGTACAAGGAAACAAAATATCGCGGGGTCCCGAACAATAGTGGCTATGTTGAGTGCCAGCTCGGAGTATAAATCCTCTTCCGAGGGATAGTCCACTGTATGGCATATGTATGGCGGTTTCAACAGCTGGGTAATCAAAGACATGATTAGGAGTAAGCTCGGCCACATTTTTGGTGTTTTTTTTAATGCCATCAGCATATTTTTGTAGTGCTTCATCCTTAATCTTGTGAGTAGTAACTGTTTGTCTGTCGACATTCAGTTCTGTAATCTGGACATTCTGTTTTGATCTCAGAAGGAATTATACACTCAAGAGCCAAAACATTATGACCACCCCTACATTTTGCAATGAACTCGCCTGGATGACGTGGAAGGCAAGTGATCAGATGGAAGTGGTATTTAACTGGCATTAAATGGTGGTATTAATCCATGCCAAGGCGGGTTGAAGCTGTGTTGCGCGCCAAAGGTGGGCCAACTCGTTATTGACAGGTGGTCATAATGTTTTGGCTCTTGAGTGTAAGTTTAGATTTTTCCAAGGCATTTGCATCTGCAAGGGAAGTAGGAATGGCAGTCTGATCCAGACTTCTGGCATTCTTCAGCCAAAGAATCTGCAATTCCATTAAATTCCAAATCCTTATGAGCAGGAGTCCATTGCAGGATACACATCCTGTGCAAGCAGTCGGATTTGTTCTAAAAGAGAAATAACGTTCAAGATCATACTTGAGAAACCTTTATTAATAGCCAACAAGGCAGAAGGCAGTCAGTGAAGATAGTAATTCCATTCATTTGTTGTGATGGAGGTAGACTCGGATAGCCTTTTCAATGGCCAGAAGTTCTCCTGTGAAGTTTGATGCAATTTTTCCAGCACGGGCAGCAATTTCAATTACATACGTTGGTAAGAGTAGTATTAAGTATAACAGAAAATTATAGCATTAATATGGAATATGTTCTTAGCAAATTTATTTAACAAAATTCTTAATTCATTCGTGTTATGTCAAGTTCCCTAATGGCTTGTACTTATATACTCTTCAAATATCTTTGTTGTACTTACTATTTTATTGTTCTTCCAGAAAAATTTTTGATGTACAGTAAATTTAATTTTTTATAGATATAACTGAACTGATTTCCATGATAATTTGAAATAATCGATTGCTCTGATATTCTTTTTTATTATATGAAACACATTTCTACTCTTAATTTTTTAGCGGCCTGATGACCAATTGGTTAGGTTGTGGTCGATGGTACCACAGGCTTCAGGTTTGAATCCCTAGCGGTGGCATGGATGTTTCAGAGGTTCGGAATCTAGGTTAAGTTGTTGGTCACGGTCTATTTAGCTCAAAAAGCAAAAAATGACCATAGAGGGACAAACTATACCTTAATTTTCCCCCCACATCAAATTGTAGCGATATCCGCTATAAGAGCTTAGCAGCCCAATAAAATTTAGCCTTGGTAAAAGTTGTCAGAATCAAAAGTCATAAAATCAAGTGCAGTGCATGTCGTAAAATATAAAAAAATCCATGGCTTCACCCGACGAGCATAGAGTACAGAGATCATTAGTAGCTACACCAGTGCAGTCTAAGTATTTAAGAAAATCATGTCTGTCGAGACTCAGAAATTTGCTGTAAAAACTGCATGGGGCAAGTCCATCAGGATGGGCGATGAAACAAGTATATTCCACGTTTTATCAGTTGAAAGGAGTTTTTAGGGTCTATTAAGTTAATGGTCTGCCTATTTTCCGTCTATTCCATTTTCATTTACATAATTTTTCATTTACATTTTTCAATACGAATCTCAAAAAAACAAATTCTAGTCGAATTCAAAACGACATATGGCCAAAAAGAAAGTACAGGGTGATTATAATTAAAGACCCACTTTCAAAATGCTGTAAAAAAAAAGAACCACTCGTCACAATTAGGTCAAATTTGAACTGAAGATACTTGAAGAAGGGGAAAACGGTGCATCAAAAAAAACCTTCCTCCATTTTTTTCTCATCCAATTTAGGAATGACCTTGACTTGCTGTATGGGCTTTCCACTAACAGTGTCATAACTGTTGAATGACTTGGAAGTCATTTTATTTCGTCAATAAACAGAAACAATCAAGCACATTGAACACTACAGTGGGTTTAATGTGCAACTCATGCTAAATATGCTGTCATTTAGATTCAAAATATCGCTGGCTGGCTTGCCTTGGTGGATGGGCTTTCCACTAACAGTGTCACAACTGTTGAAATGACTTGGAAGTCATTTTATTTCGTCAATAAACAGAAACAATCAAGCACATTGAACATAACAGTTGGTTTAATGTGCAACTCATGCTAAATATGCTGTCATTTCGATTCAAAATATCACTGGCAGCTGCTAACAACGCCATCTATTAATGCACTTTGGAACTTTTTAATGTCGTATCGTTTCCCCTTTCTTCAAGTATCTTGACTTCAAATTTGAAATCATTTTGACGAGTGTTTCTTTCTTTTTTTTTTTTTTTTTTTTTTTTTTTTTACAGCATTTTTGAACGTGGGACTTTAATTGCTCTATAAATTCGAATACTCCATAAATTCGTGCAAACTTCAAAAATTCATAATAAAAAAAGTGAATATGATCAAAGGGGTATTGTTTTTTCCATGATATAAAAAAATAATTGATAATAATCACACTGTACTTACGAGGAAAAAGCATTATTCAATCCAATTAAAATAAAATATTTATTCATATTCTGCTCTTCAAAATTTTACCTGTAAATAAATTTACATTGTCAAAATGTTAACTATGTAAAACAAAATGCACATTATTAGGCTTCAACATTGTGAAAAGAATATGGAGGGCATAGCAAATAAAAAACAACATGGAAAAACTCTGTAGCCTCCTAATCACTGGCTGCATCTACATGAGAACACGTATCCATCGAATGGGAAGAAAATGTGGACAACGACCGAAACATGGTTTCTTGGTCATCAGAAAATGTCGCAAACAAATCATGGCCGTTGGTTTTTCTTGCTGTTTTCGGGAAGGACTTGTAATGTCTATCCATAAATAACGTCCCCAGCTATGCTGCTTTTATTGCGGAATAAAAGGAATACGGTATTTCCTTATTTTTGTCAATAAGACTTTATTTCCTTTGAATAAATCAAATTTTCGCTTTTTACCATCAATCAAATAAAATAAAATTTCAATGAAAAAGACTTTTTAAAGAATTGTTTAGCTGTATCTTGATTGATCCTAAAATTATTAAAGACTTTACAAAACAGAAAAATATTTTTAAATTGCTTTTCACTTACTATTCGCTGTAATTAAAATTAGTTGTAAATTTTCACTTAGGATTGCGTTACCTTTTTGAAAACTTTGCTAAAAAGCGTCATTTTTAGTGTGATTGCTACCCACATCACCCACACCTCATCACTGTGTCTAGACAGCGATGAGGTGTGTGTGCTGCTTCTATACAGTTTGGGAATGATGTGGGACCTATGTCTTAAAGTAGATTCCAAACCAATACAAACATCCCTGGCACTGCCAGGGCTCGAACCCGGAACCTGTGGTGCTAAACACCACAGCACTAGTCAGAGGCTCTTTATAAAACATACTCTTAAGAAAAGCAAGACGATATAGAGAAACGAACCATTTATGTTGTTGCTTCTTATCCGAATTGATAGAAGTCTAGACAAAGTCCACGAACCCATATGGACTCATGAAAGGATGGAAAAAGGAACCAGCTTCTGTTGTGATGGAGCACCCGTAGGTAGAAGTCTGACTTGGCTCCGTGACACTCTACTGTCATATGAGACCTTGACCTACAGCTTAAAGGGAATTCCGAACCCCTACAAACATCCATGGCATTGCCGGGATTCGAACCTGAAACCTGCGGCATCGATCACCAGAGCGTTAGACACTCGGCCATTCAGGCCCCATTTCAGTGTGACTTGGTAGATTAAAATTGGTTGAAGAAATAATGTCGGTAAAATGGCACAACAAGGGCCGTTGGGATTTGATTTAAAAAATTATGTTCGCCAAAATCCGTCAAGTAAAGGGTTGCGAATGTAAGTGAAGTGAATTTGAAACAGTACAAGAAACATTTGAAACAAACAAGTACACATTTTACAATTTACCGCTCAGATGCGCTACAAAACAGTCGCCAAATCCCATTTGCCCTTATTCAATTCCTTCTATTAGCTCCCACTCTCCCTATATATATCTTGTTCAAATTTTCAATCGTTCATAAAATACTTTTTATTCATCCACTCAAGTTCAAATACATTTTCTTTGAACATGTAGTGGATGACACTGGATGTTAATACAGTTTTTTTCAAATATTAATTCAGCAATTAAATTTAATTAATTAATTTTAGTTTTTGTTTAGATTTAAGTTGCATATATCTACCAAATAGATGGCACCAGATAAACTTTAAAAAAAAATGAATGAAAATTATTTATAAAGGTCTTTCTGCAAAAGAGTGAAAAAAAAAAAATAGGAATTGACTTTAAAAAAATTTTTTTTATATATATTACTTGTTTTGCTATTTAGCCGTAATGTTTTCCAGAGGTTTTGTCAAAAGAAACTGAATGCGTTATACGTGGAGGAAAATCAACAAATGGTTCGCTTAACAAAAAACTCTTGTAATTCTGCCTCAAATAAATAGGAAAAAGTGAACACAATCTGTAACCGTATTATGAACCAACTAGACCCTATCTCCATCGACTGTATAACCACATTATGAAACTATTAACCGAATTTCTGCTGAACATTAATGTTGAAGAGGCTGACGTGTCTAATCACAGTTCAGACTCATCATGGAAGATGGACTGTCATTGTCTCAACCAAAGGTGCACTCCATGCTGCCATGAAAATTTGGAACGAGCCTCATCCCGAACACGAAATTCGTCCCTTCTCCTTGAATACAAGAACTTTCTATTAAATAGATTTGCATGGTACGCCGCTAAATATCCTAGTATGTCCTTGCAGTGCTCATGTCCTAGATCTGCTCAAACGGCTTTAGCTAGACTAAGGACTGGACACACTAAGAGTTTGACCTTCAATGGAGACGAGAAGACATATACCCTTTGTCATTGTTCGGCCATCGCGTCTCCCTCTCATCTCATCGATTGTATTGGTGCCTCTGTGAGGCAACTGTTGAATGAGGGGAGGACAGTTTACGATCTATTGATGCAGCATGATCTACTGGACTTGGTTTAGGATTCTAAATCAAGGGGATAAGCAACAACAACAACAGATTTGTCATAGCCATTAGGGACAAAAACGCTAGAACTTTCAGGTATGTTTTACTTGTCGGAATGAAAAAACGACTAAATCGCAAAAAAATAGGGGCCGTAGGGGTTTGGCATAATTTGTTGAGCCAACAAAGATAGAAGTTGCCAAATGTTTTAACCTAGATTTCTTGTACTATTTACAATTCATTTCTCTTACAATCCCAACCCTTTTTTTTGCACTTTGGCGGAAAAATTTTTGTCACCAAATCCCAAAGGACACCAATTCTGAGATTTTACTGAAAAAAAACTCCATCAAATCGGAATTTTAACGAGCTAATTTTAACCAGCCAAACTTGACCCAGATAGAACAATCAAGTCCTAATATATCTGAATAATTTCTTAGGACTTGTCACATGAAATTATTTGTAAAAAATGTCTCAATATCAATTTATTAATTAAGTAATTTAACCACGAGTTATTATAACTTTTTCACGAGACATCGTTAACCTACTCAGAGAACATCCTTACAACCTATTTTAATGACATCAAGCTAGTTTTATTTATAAAATCAATGCTTCTACGAAAGGGTAAGAATTGCGAAAGCGTATTACTCCAACGGTCATTAAAGAGTAACAATTAACTCAGCATGTTTAGATTTTAAGGAGGTTAACAAATGCCATTAGTCGCATTGAATCTTTCGCAGAATTCCATGATGGAATCTTTGATCAGTTGTACTTGCTTTCTATGTAAATGAAAAGCGCAGGAAATGATATGAGGTTCTAACTGAAAGAGCTGAAATGTGATTTTTACAAATAAGCTAAGACCAACAATCTTTGGCTGGTTAGAGTTGAGTTTACGTCGTTCAGAGAAAGACATATTGGTTCAATCCCTATACGATCTGCTTAAAATTGTAGATTGAAGCACGTTTTAGAAATTTACTTCGTTAATGTCACATCGGAGTGCATAAATATTTTTCATTTTGTTATTTATGTATAATTTGAATAACAACTGGTTTCACAGAAAAGGAACTACAGGAAAACATTTTTTTCCTTAAAGGAGATAATGCAACACAAAATCAAAATATTAAGGAGCTATGTTTGTCGAGTGACTAGTGCTCTGGTTCTCGATGCCACAGGTTTCCGTTTCGAGTCCCGGTGGTGCCATGGATGTTTGTGAGCGATTTGGAATCCACTTTAAACCTTAGTTCCTGGTCTAATTAGCCCAAAGTGTGCACAAAAAATGATTGTAGAACGACAAACCAAACCCTGAAGGAAAACCAGATACATAACATCGAGAAGAAGTAAAAATCATTACTAAAACTGTCATCAATATTTACGGGTTTTTTTTTCAAAATCTTTTAAAATGGCCTTACTAATAAATATCACTTCATATTTAAACATGGCAAGACTCAAACTTGATATATTTTAGTGAAGCATTGTTTGGGATAGCCAACCAGACCGCAAAATTCCTCCGAATGCTTCTTATAATCCCCAAAATTGCTTCCTAATGCTTTTTTTTTTTTTCCAACATTCGTCCAACAGGAACAACTAACTCCTCGAAAGCTCTCGCGGACGAACTCACTTCTTAGTAAATAACAAAAAAAAAAACAAAAAAAGAAGGACCTTTTCTGAGCTCCTCGAAGCAAATGAAGTACACGGTGCGGTTTTTATCCGAGCCTTAAGGAGGAGAAGAAGGAACGCTAAGCCGAAAATAGCCGGGGCGTTAATCTGCGCGGGGCAGAAAATACGCCCCGCGAGATAATCTTTTTTCACTTAGCTGGAAGGGAAAATGTTTTGCCATTAGGTACGAAAACAAAGCACTCGGAAGACCCGCGCACTCCTATTTTCTGTTGAGGTGGGAATTGTTTCGGAAGAGGGTTTCTTTCTTTCGGAGGAATTGAACAGAAGCAAACGGATAATTATCGGGGTACAGTCAATCTGCGATGAAGAAACAATGTCGATGGCCCATAATTATCCATTATATTTTTTGTTTGTGATAGCTGAATTTATTGCAAAAGGAGTTATAGTTTTTAATGTTCGATTCATTTATTTATAAGCGGTTTGTGGGGCTTGAATGGCTGAGTGGCTAGTGCTCTATCGTTCAGTGCCACAGGGTTCGAGTCCCGGCGGTGCTATGGATGTTTGTAGTAATTTGAAATCCACTTAAGGTTGTAGATTCCAGTCTCATATGATTGTAAGAGCGTCACGGAGTCACTTCTCTCACCCACATCCTTCCCAGACTATAAAGTGGTAACTCAGCTCTAGGCACAGTGATGTTGTGTGGTGTAGTAGTACTATTTGATGGCATGTATGTTTGTTAGTGCTGGAATGGGGCCTAATGGCCGAGGGCTAGCGCTGCAGTGCTTGCACAACAGGTGGTTTCGGGTTCGAGTCCCGGCAGTGGCACTTATGTTTGTAGTGGTTCGGAATCCACTTCCTCTTTCGAAATCTGCCAGTAAACAGAAGTCATTGGCCCACCATGGGATTGTTGCGTCTCATGATGTGGAAGAGGTTTCATAATAGCGAGTCAATTAAATAAAATCGAGACACGTTTATGTCACACGGCTGATTTTAAGGCATTTCATTCAAAATCGCTGAAGGGTTTCATGAAAATACGCTTTGAAGTAAATCAGTTTTGTTTATAAATGTTTCATTCAGTTTGACAACACATTATTTATCATCATCATCAGTGGCGCAACAGCCCCATGGCGAGCCAAGGCCGTCTGTCTCCTAGTTGATTTTCAGACGAGATATATTTTTGCGGGTGCTAAATTTTATTGCAAAGCGAATTCTCGCTTTTAATGTTCGATTCATTTATTTATAAGCGGTTCGTGGGGCCTGAATGACCAAGTGTTAAGTGATCTGACGTTCCGTGCCGCAAGTTTCGGGTTCGAGTTCCAGCGGTTTCGTGGATGTTTGTAATGGTTTGGAATCCACTTACGGCTGTAGATCTCGGACTATTATGACTGTAGAGCATTGGGCGTAAGTCTGACAACCCTACCCCGTAAAAAGAAAAAAAATCATCTCCTGTTTCGAAATCTGCCTATAAGAAGACGGCCGTGGCCCACCCTGAGGCTGTTGCACCACTGATGATGATGATCAAATGCAGATGATCTATTTGGGATAGTATTATCTTTCGTCCGGTATTGTTCATTTTGAACAAATACCATTGTACTTACAGTGCACGTTGTCTTTGTTGGCACGTACTTACACGTTGCACGTTGTTGGCACGTACTTACAGTGCAAGAGCACCACAGTCTTTACAATAATCTGAGTGCATACACAGTCAAGGATTATGCACCCATTTAGCCGGACAAAGTCATATTTATTGCCCATTTCGAACTTCACCTAAATTTCAGGAATTCTGAAAACATTGATCTTAAAATTTCTCAGCCTCTTTGCTATTCCTCTGCGATTTGCATTTCCTTCGAGTTCGCCTACGTGAGAGATGGAATACAAACTAGAGGGTGCTCTTACCGATCAGGCTCCTGGGAAATGCTGATTTCGTAATATTTATCTAGAGTGTATTTATTTATCAGGAGAGTGGGTTTTTTAAAGTGGTTTTCTTTGAAATGATACCATATCTTCGCTACACAATGTTATTCAAAATGTTAGTTTAATTTGGTTTGTCGCTACACGGTCATTTTGTGCACACTCGACGCTAATTAACGGGACTTCAGTTTGACGTGGATTCCGAACCACTCACAAGCATCCTTCCACCGCCAGGATTCTAACTTCAAGCCGTTGGTACCAAAGGCCAAAGCGCTAGCCAATTGGCCATCAGGCCGTTATTCAAAACGTTAGATTGATATTATTTTGCGAACACAGAACTAGACAGAGAACAACGTTGTACTAGTTGCACAGAGTTGTTGTTCTAATGCAGCTGGCAATATAGAGACACTTAATTTTTATGCCCCAAGCAGGGACTGCACCGTTGTTACACATTTAACACTACCCAGGCGGCACGTGAAGCTTGAATATATCCACCGGACGCGAGTAACGCTATCCCCACAACATTCTATCCTATTAGACAGGGACTTACGGTTTAAAGTGGATTCCGAACCAAACATCCATGGGACCGCCAGGACTCGGAAACCTGTTGTACCGAGTGCCAGAGCACTAGCCACTTGGCCATCAGGCCGACAGTTGGATAGAGTTTATTGTAATATGAACGAGAGACTAATTCCTTGCAAAAAAAAACATCTCAAGAAATTTTCTTTTTCTCCATAAAAGCCGTTTTGAAAATCACAGAGATACCTCTTATTAAAACAAACTATTGACCCAATGTTAAGAAAAGGAAGAGAATTCAAGAACTGATCCCACAAAACCAACCCTTACACATGCCTCCAATAGTTTGTGTGTGGCGGGGCTCTTATTTTAAAAAAGGATGAAAAGCAGGTACATTTAATTTTATCGGAGCACAGAAAAGGCGAAAAGATAAAAAGAAACACAACAAAGAATTCGAAACGATTTTCCCTCCATCCAATACGACGAACATCCCCAGCGGATGCACCTCAGAAAAGCGAAAGCGGTCAAACTCAGAACAGAAGAGCCGCTTTTCCGGCCGCGGAGCAGAAATTCAGAAGAAGAGCTGAGACAATCCGGGCGAATTTCACGCTTCCGCAACCCTCTTGTTTGCCTTTCCGGTTTAGTTGTTCCCTTCCTGCTGCCCGATTGTTGCGACTTAATCAAACTCCTGGTGTTTTCGCTCCATTCCGGGGGCCGACTTGAGGACTCTTCGATTGCACGTGAGAAAACGAACCTCGCCCGCTCTTCTTAGTGACAATTAACGCAATTCAATTACTCGGATGAGAGGAGGGGGGCGGATTTTTAGAAAGCCAGGCCACTAGAGGATGGGGTGGTGGCAAGTTTCTGCGTTTTACTTTCTGCCTGGAAGGGATTTTCCAGCATTTTTCTGGTCACCTTGTGAGAAGATGCAGTTCTGCGACAGCTAATTTTCTGAGGAAGTCGAAAAGTTGGATTGGATAACCCGAAGCACACAAACTCGCTCTTTAGACGTTCATTTCCAAAGACAATTACGCAAAGTGCAAACGCGATCTTTTGTTAGCTGGAAAGCCTTTCGGTTGGGTTTATTTCATTGAGTTATATTAGCAGGGCAGACGATGCTACGAAGTAATTAATCGAATCCGGTGAATAATTGCCACTGATCTAATACGAACATATTCGGCGTTCATTAGCACTAATTGTTCTTAAACGTAAGAAGGAAATGTTTCACTTGAATAATTAATTAATTCTTTTTTCAACAACCTGTTAATAATATTGTCTAGATTTCCTAATACTGTGCTTCATTTTGTTCTTGAACATGAAACGGTAAAAAAGAGGTGTACATAATTGAAAAAATAATTTCCATATTACAATTTCAAAAGAAATAAATAACCAAATAAATGTTAATTTAATTGTTAATGATTCCACACAAATACAGGGTGATTATAATTAAAGTCCCACTTTCAAAAGGCTGTAAAAAAAAGAACCACTATTCACAACGTGTTCAAATTTGAATTGAAGGTACATGAAGAAAGGGAAACGGTAAGACATCAAAAAGTTCTAAAATCTTTTAATAGGTGGAGCTGTAAGCACCATAAGAAAACTAAGTTTGGCTGTCAGCGCTGTTTGGAATCGAAATGACAACATATTTGGCATGAGTTGCACATGAAACCAACTGTAGTGTTCAATGGGCTTGATTGTTTTGGTTTTTTGACCAAAAAATGACTTCCAATTCAATGAACTGTTGCGACACTTTTAGTGAAAAGCCCATCCACCCGGCAAGGCCATACTATATTGGATGGGAAAAATAGGTGGACTTTTTTGATAATTTTTTTGACATCATACCGTTTCCGGTTTCTTCAAGTATCTTCAGTTCAAATTTGAACTCATTGTGACGAGTGGTTCTTTTTTAACGGCATTTTGAGTGTGACTTTAATTCTAATCCTCTTGTAAATAACAAAATAAACACTCACGAAATAGCAAATCTCTCTCTATATATATATATATATCATTTTCTTTTAATCATTAGCTATCTATTTAGTATAAAACAATTTATTTGCCGTTTAATACAAGATAAGTTTATTTCGAACGAAAATTTGTGTTATAGAAATTTCAAAAATGCTCGAACGAATAATTAAATATTAAACTACCTAGAAACAGCCTATCAATGCGAGACGCTTTACACATGAGACTACAAATGCGATAGAGTTTTCTCGTTTCTGAAAACAATGACTGCAATAGCTGCCACCAGCGGAAGCGAACTTGGGTCCTCCTCCACACTTGCGGCACCACAAGGCCACGAGTAATGCGACATGTTTATTTACTCGTTAAAAAAAAAAATCGAATACTAAAATCGGTTCATTTAACAAATAGTTTCTTATATTGTTCTTCACTGACTCACCAGTCCCATGTTCGGCCAAGGCCATCTGCTTTACTGTGAAATTTCAACATAGGAGATGTTTTTCTTTTTACGAGGTCATGTTGTCAGTCCTACGCTCTACAGTCATATTAGACCGGAAACTACGATTTAAATTTGATACCGAACCGCTACAAACATCAAAGGCACGGCCTGTATTCGAACCTGAAGCCTGTGGTACAAAAGGCCAGAGTACTAGCCAGTTGGCCTTCAGGCTGCTATTCAAAATAATAGAATGATATTATTTTGGCAGCACACTATCAATGAACTAGCTTTATAGAGTTTCTCGTAATATAAATAAGGGGACTAATTAATTGCAAGAAAAAAAAAATTTCCATAAATTATCTTCTTTTTCTCCATAATTGAAAATCACAGAGGCACCTCTTATTAAAACCAACTATTGACCCAATGTCAAGAAAAGGAAGAGAATTTAAACAGCCGTTTCATTTCAAGAACTGATCCCACAAAACCGACACTTACACGTGCCTCAAATAGTTTGTGTGTAGCGGTGCTCTTATTTTAAAAAAGGACGAAAAACAGGCACATTTAATTTTATCGAAGTACAGAAAAGGCGAAAAGATAAAAAGAAACACAACAAAGAATTCGAAATGATTTTCCCTCCATCAATACGACGAACATCCCCGGGGGTGCACCTCAGAAAAGCGAAAGTGGTGGAGACTCCGAACAGAAGAGCCGCTTCTCCGGCCGCGGTGCAGAGACTCAGAAGAAGAGCTGAGACAATCCGGGCGAATTTCACGCCTCCGCAACCCGCTTGTTTCCCCTTCCGGTTTAGTGGTTCCCCTCCTGCTGCCCGATTGTCGCGACTTGATCAAACTCCCGGTGTTTTCGCTACGTTCAGGGGGTCGACTTGAGGGCTTCTCAATTGCACGTGAGAAGACGAACCTCCCCCTCTTTCTTCTTGATGACAATTAACGCGATTCAATTACTCGGCTGAGAGGCGGGGGTGGATTTTTAGGAAGCCAGGCGACCGAGGGATGGGGTGGTGGCAAGTTTCTGTGTTTTACTTTCTACCTAGAAGGGATTTTGCAGCATTTTTCTGGTGTGTGTGAGAAGATGCAGTTCTGAGGCAGCTAATTTGCTGAGGAAGTCAGAAAGTTAGATTGGATAACCCGAAGCACACAATCTTCGTTCATTTCCAGAGACAATTACGCAAAGTGCAAGAGCGGTCTTTTGTTAGCTAGGAAGCCTTTCGGTTGGGTTATTTCGTTGGATGATATTAAAGGGACAGACAATGCTATGAAGTAATTTATCGAATCCGGTGAGCAATTAGGGCTGACCGAATAGGAACGTATTCGACGTTCATTAGCATCAACAGTTCTTGAACGTAAGAAGGAAATGTTTCACAGGATTAATTAATTAATTCTTTTTCTAACAACCTGCTAATATTATTATGTTTAATTAATGGAATTGTGCTTCATTTTGTACTTGAACCTAAAACGAAAAAAAAAAAGGTATTCATAAAAAATAATTCCCATCGTATGATTTCAAAGAACGATTCCACATAAACAAATAATCAAGTAATCATCATCGTCATCCGTGGCGCAACAGCCCCATGGTGGGCTAAGGCCGTCTGCCTGCTTTCAGATGTCTAGACAGGAGATTATTTACTTTTTACTGAGTAGGTTTGTCAGCACTACGCATAATGTTCTACAGTCATATTAGACCGTGTCCTGCGGCTTAAATTGTATTCGAATCACTAGAACATCCATGACACCGCCGGGTCTCGAAACCGAAACTTATAGCATCGAGCGCCAGAGCGATAGTCATTTGTCCATTAGGCCCCAAACAGTATGTAAGCTCTCATTAAATAACAAAAAATGTATTTTCTTTTAATCAGTAACAATCTATTTTAATAGGAAGCAATTTATTAGAATAAGATAAGTTTATCTTGAACGAAACAATTTATTATAGAAATTTCAGTAGAAAATGATCCATCAAACAATTAAATATGATATTTCTGCCAAACAGTCTGATTACGAATGCCGAAAGTTTTACACGCGTGTCCACAAATGCTATCGGGCTTACTTGTTTCTAAAAACAGTGACTGTATCAATGAGCCACCAGCGGATGCGAACTTGAGTCCTTTTTCACGTTTACTGCTCGCGTTACCACTGTGCCACGAATCATGCTATATGTTTGTTTCATATATTGCACTTCTTCTTCAGTGGGCAACATCCCCATGGTAGGCCAAGGCCGTCTGCCTACTACCAAATTTCGAGACAAGTGATGTTTTCTTTTTACGGGTTAGGTTTGGTTTGGTTTGTAGCTCTACGACCATCTTGAGGGCTAAATAGACCAAGACATACAGTTTAATGAATTCAGAATCATTCGCAAACATCCATGCCACCACTAGGAATTCGAACCTGAACCCGGTCTTACCAATAGCCAGTGCACTAGCCTCTTGGCCGCAATATAAATGAGGAGCAAATTGCTCGCAAGAAAAAAAAAATCTCAAATTTTATTCTTCTGCTTTTTCTCCATAAATGAAAATCCCAGTGGTAAATCTTTTTAAAACAAACAATTGACCCAACGTTAAGAAAAGGAGGAAAAGAACTGATCCCACAAAACCAACTCTTACACACGCCCCAAAAGTCTTACGTGTAGAGGTGCTCTTATTTCAAAAAGGAACAAAGGCAGGTACATTTAATTTGAAAGGGGAAAGGAAGAAACACAACAAAGAATTCGAAATGATTTTCCCCTTCCATCCAATAAGACAAATATCCCCGGCGGGATGGGGGGATTCACCTCAGAAAAGCAAAAGTGGTGAAAACTCAGAACAGAAGAGCCGCTATTCCGGCCGCGAAGCGAAACTCGGAAGAAGAGCTCAGACAATCCGGGCGAATTTCACGCCTCCGCAACCCACGCTTGTTTCCGATTCCGGTTGAGTGGTTCCCATACTGCTGCCCCATTGTCGCGACTTAATCAAACTCCCGGTGTTTTCTCCGTTCCCGTTCCGGGCCGACTTGGGGGCTCTTCGATTGCACGTGAGAAGGCGAACCTCCCCCGCTCTTCTTGATGACAATTAACGCAATTCAATCACTCGGCTGAGAGGCGTGAGCGGATTTTTAGAAAAGCCAGGCGACTGGAGGAGGGGGTGGTGGCAAGTTTCTGTGTTTTTACTTTCTGCCTGGAAGGGATTTTTCTGCATTTTCTGGTCACCTTGTGAGAAGATGCAGTTCTGCGGCAGCTAATTTGCTGAGGAAGTCGGAAAGTTAGATTGGATAACCCGAAGCACACAAACTCGCTCTTTAGACGTTCATTTCCAGAGTCAATTATGCAAAGTGCAAGAGCGGTCTTTTGTTAGCTGCAAAAGCTTTCGGTTGCGTTTATTTCGTTAGGATGATATTAGCAGGGCAGACAATGCTACGAACTAATTTATCGAATCCGGTGAGTAATTAGCGCTGATCGAATAGGAAAGCATTCGACGTTCATTAGCATTAACGGTTCTTAAACGTGAGAAGGAAGTGTTTCACATTATTTATTTATGTAATTCTTTTTTTTAACAAGCTGCTAACAATATTATGTTTAATTAATGAAATTTTGCTTCATTTTTTATACTTGAACCTAAAACGAAAAAAAAAAAAGAGGCATATATAAAAAATAATTCCCATCATACTATTTCGAAAAAGGATTCCACACAAATTAATAATCAAGTAATCGTCCTCAGTGTCACAACAGTTCCATAGTGGGCTAAAGCCGTCTACCTACTGGCAGAATTTTAGGCAGAAGATGATTTCTTTTTACGGGGTAGGGTTGTCAGAACTACGCCCAACGCTCTACAATATTATTAGACAGAAAACTTTGGTTTATGGTGGATTCCGTACCACTACATACATCCCAGGTACCGCCGGACTCAAAACCGAAAACTGTAGCACCGAAAGCCAGGGCGCTAGTCAACTCGGCCATCAGGCCCCAAAAATCAAGTAAGCTCTCATTAAAGAACAAAAATATTACTATTTTCTTTAATCATTCGCTGTCTATTTGGTATAAAATAATTTATTTCTTGTTTTAATATAAGATACGTTTATTTTTTGTAGGAAAGTTTTTGTTTTAAAAATTTAATTAGCAAATGATTCGATAAACAATTAAATACGAAACTACTTCCAAATATCTTGACTAGCAATGCGAAGAACATTATACACATATCAACAAAGGACATCGAGCTTTCTTGTTTTTTTGAAACAGTGACTTCAACGAATGCCACCAACGGAGGCAAATTTGGGTCATTGCTGTACGCTTTACTACAAGAGCACGAGTCGGGCTATATTATTTACTCGTTAAAAAATTGTAATATTTAAAATCAGTTCAATTGATGGGCCTTTTCTTATATTGAACTAGCCTAGTCCAATCAAAAAATATATTGCACTTAATCTGCAAATAAATTTTTCCGATAGTGAAAACGATTTAATATCCAGAAATTGTATCAGTTCTACTTATAATAAAATTGGCTGTTGAGGCATTATGTCGGAGAGATTCTAATTTACTTATTAACAGCTAATGCAACAATAGATTTCATGTTGCAGTCACTGAAAGAACAGCACACATCACTATTACATGGAAAAATCGCACAGAAGAAAAACATACCGAAATAGAAAATGTCTTATGGTATTTACATAATTATTTTGATTTTAAAAATGAGAAGAAAAAATATTATCCATTTCAAATTTGATCAAGTTTAAAATTTTTTTAAAGTTTTAGTTTAAAGTTTCTTAAAATTTTTACCCACAAACCGATCCCCATTCAGAAGAATTCGGTACAGTTATCGATTATCATGACACTAATGTCGATAGTGAAAAGGAATTATCTCTTGAACAAAAATTAGAATTGGCCATAACTAAAAAAATTTCAACAAACCAAAATACAATAAAAAATCAACTATATTCAATACAATCCGACGAGACATAGATTTATTTCTCGAAGATGAGGGGGATTTAGAGGTAAATACTTGGAAAAAGTATATCGCGCATTGCTAACAGTACCACCAACTAGCGTAGATGCTAAAAGAGCGTTTTCGACAGCTGATAATTTTTGCACAAAATTACGTTCTAGGCTTAATGATAGTACAATTGATGCATTATGTTTTAAGATCACATTTCAAACATTTTTAATAGTAGCATAGATTGAATAGTGATATTTACATTTTTTGCGATTTAAATACATAAGATGGTCATTTACTTTTTTTGCGATTCTTCATATACTGTCATATTTTATAAATTACAATTTTTTTTTTTTTTTTTGTGATATTTACATTCTCTACAAATAAAACAAAGAAACACCTGTGTTTTTTTTCTATTTCTAAAATTTCTACTACCGCTATTAAAACCGATATCCCGGTATTAAGATCAAAAAATACCGAATACCGGTATTGAACTTTTGGTCCGTTATTGCAATCCCTACTCACAAGGAAAAAAAAATTCTCAAATTTTTTTTCTTATACGCCAATTTTAAAAATCACAGAAGTATCTCTTAATAAAACAAACTATTGATCCAACGTTAAGAAAAGGAAGAGAATTTAAACAGCCCATTTCATTACAAGAGCTCATCCCACAGAACCGACACTTACACATGTCTCAAATAGTATTAGATTTAGAATAGAATAGAATTGTATGTAGCAGTGCACTTATTTTAAAAAGGACAAAAGCAGGTACATTTAATTTTATCAGAGCCACAGAAAAGACAAAAAAGATAAACACAGAAACACAACATAAATTCGAAATAATTTCCCCTCCATCCAATACGACGAACATTCCCGGGAAGCACCTCAGAAAAGTGGAGAAAGTGGTGAAAACTCAGAACAAGAACAGCTCTCTTCCGGCCTCGGAGCAGAAACTCGGAAGAAGAGCCGTGAAACAATCCGGGCGACTTTCACGCCTCCGCAACCCGCTTTGTTTCCCCTTTCGGTTGAGTGGTTCCCTTCCTGCTGCCCGATTGTCGCCACTTAATCAAACTCCGGTGTTTTCGCTCCGTTCCGGTGGCCTACTTGGGGGCTGCTCAACTGCACGTGAGAAGACGGAACCTCCCCCGCTCTTCTTGGTGACAATTAACGCGATTCAATTACTAGGCTGAGAGGCGGGGGCGGATTTTTTCAGAAAGCCAGACGGCCGGAGGATGGGGTGGTGGCAAGATTTCTGTGTTTGTACTCTCTGCCTGGAAGGGATTTTCCCAGCATTTTTCTGCTCTCAGTGTGTGTGTGAGAAGATGAAGTTTTGCGGCAGCTAAAATTGCTGAGGAAGTTGGATTGGATAACCCGAAGCACACAAACTCACACTTTAGACGTTCATTTCCAGAAACAATTAAGCAAAGTGGCTGTTTTTTTTGACTGGAAAGCCTTTCGGTTGGTTGGATTATTTCATTGGGTGATATTAGAGGGACGAACAATGCTAAGAAGAAATTAATCGAATCCGGTGAGTCATTAGCGCTGATCTAATACGAACGTATTCCGCGTTAATTAGCGTTCATTAACAGTTCTTAAACGTATTCTTTTTTTTTAACACTGCTAATAATATTGTCTGTACTTAATGATAATGTGCTTCATCTTGTAGTTGAACCTTAAACGGAAAAAAAAGGCGTATATATAATTGAAAAAATAATTCCAATCATAACATTTCAAAGAATGGTTCCACATAAATAAATAATCAAGTAATCAGCATCATAATCATTATCATCAATGGCGCAAAGCCCCATGTTTTTCTAAGGCCGTCTGCTTCCTGGCAGATTTCTAGACAAGATTATACGGGGTAAGGTTTTCAGGACTACGCCCAATGCTCTAGAATCATATTAAAAGTGTACCTACGGTTTAAAGTGGATTCGAACCACTACAAACCTCAATGACTAGGGCGAAACCTGGCACCGAGGGCCAGAACGCTAGTCACTCGGACATCAGAACCCAATAATCAAAGTAAGCTGTCGATTATGTCGACTGTAAGCGATATTTTTGCTAACATAGCAAAAAAATATTCTTTTTAATCATTATCTATCTATTTAGCAACAAACAATTTATTTTCTGTTTTTAATACAAGACAAGCTTATTTTGAACAACAAAAAAAATTTTTTTATTTTTATTACAGAAATTTTGATAAAAAATAATCCGACAGTATTTAAATATGAAATTACCTCCAAACAGCCTATCAATGCGAGACGCTTTACACATGTGTCCATAAATGCCATTGGGCTATCTTGGTTTTGAAAACACTGACTGCAACGATTGTCACCAGCCGATGCAAAGTTGAGTCCTGCTAGCAAACCACTAGTAAACATCCCTGTCACCGCCGGGAATCAGAACCTGAAACCTTTGGTACCAAAGGCCAGAGCGACAGCCAAATGGCCATCAAGTCGTTATTCAAAATGTTAGAGCGATATTTTTTTGCCAACGTACTATCATTGAACTAGATACATAGAGTTTCTTGTATAAATGAGGGGACTAATTGCTTGCAAAATAAAAAATCTCAAAATATTTTCCTCTTTTTCAAAATAATTGAAAATCACAGAGGTACCTCATATTGAAACAAACTATTGACACCTACGGTTTAAAGTGGATTCAGAAACACTAAAAACGTCCATAGCAAAGTTGAGACTCGTGTCCGAAATCCGTAGCACCTTGTGCCAGAGCGCTAGTCACTCTGCCATCCGGTCCCAATAATCAAGTAAGCTCTGATTAAAAAAATATATATTATTATTTTCTTTTAATCATTAGTTTTCTATTTAGGATAAAACAAATCATTTTATGTGTTAATACAAGATAAGTTTATTTGGTTATTTATTTTTGTTATAAAAATACTCAGTAGCAAATGATCCGTCAAGTAATTAAATATGAAACTTCCGCCAAACAGCCTGACTGTCAACGCGAAACACGTTACACACGTGTTCACAAATGCTATTAGGCTTTATTGTTTCTGAAAACAGTGAATGCAACTGGTGCCATCAGCGGATGCAAACTTGGATCCGTCCATCAACTCCATCACGCTTACTGCTTACAGTACCACAAGCCACGAATCGTGTGATTTGTTTATTTTCTTGTTAAAAAATTTCAATACTAAAAAATCAGTTTAATTGATAAGTCGTTTCTTATATTGAAAGACCTGGTGGTAGATTGACTAGCGCTCAGCCACTCGGTGGCACCGGTTTCGTTTTCAAGTCTCGGCGGCGCCATGGATGTTTACAGTGGTTCGGAATCCATGTTAAACTTTAAACTGATGAGAACTTGAAGCCTACGGTACCAAAGGACAGAGCGCTACCCACTCGGACACTAGGCCGCATTATAAATGAGGAGCTAATTGATCAGAAGAAAAAAATCTCAAATTTACTTCTCCATCATTGAAAATCATAGATGTACCTCTTATTAAAACAAACTCTTGACCCAATGTTAAGAAAAGGAAGAGAATTAAAAAAAAAAAAAAAAAACTCTTTTCATTTCAAGAACAATTGATCCCAGAAAGCCGACCCTTTACACATGCCTCAAATAGTTTGTGTGTAGCGTTGCTGTTATTTTAAAAAAGGAAGAAAAACAGGTACATTTAATTTGATCGAAGCACACAAAAGGCGAAAAAGAAATAAACAAAACAACAAAGAATCCGAAATGATTTCCCTTCCATCCAAAACCACGAACATCCCCAGAGAGGGTGCACCTCAAGAAAAGAGAAGTGGTGAAACTCAGAACAGAAGAGTCGCTCTTCCAGCTGCGGAGCAGAAACTCGGAAGAAGAGCTCAGAGACAATCCGGGCGAATTTCATGCCTCCGCAACACCCCTTGTTTCCCCATCCGGTTGAGTGGTTCCCCTCCTGCTTCCCGATGGTCGCGACTTAATCAAACTCATGGTGTTTTCGCTCCAATCCGGGGGCCGACTTGGGGCTCTTCGATTGCACGTGAGAAGACGAACCTCCCCGCTCTTCTTGGTGACAATTAACGCAATTCAATTATTCGGCTGAGAGGGCGGGGGCGGATTTTTCAGAAAGCCAGACGACCGGAGGATAGGGTGGTGGCAAGTTTCTGTGTTTGTACATTCTGCCTGGAAGGGATTTTCCAGCATTTTCTGGTCGCCGTGTGCGTTCTGAGAAGATGCAGTTCCGCGGCAGCTAATTTGCTAATTTGAAGTCGGAAAGTGAGATTGGATAACCCGAAGCAGACGTTCATTTCCAGAGACAATTACGCAAAGTGCAAGAGCAGTCTTTTGTTATCTGGGAAGCCTTTTGGTTATGTTATTTCGTTGGGTGATATTAAAGGGACAGACAATGCTATGAAAGTAATTTATCGAATCCGGTGAGCAATTAGCGCTGACCGAATAGGAACGTACTCGACGTTCATTAGCATTAGCAGTTCTTAAACGTAAGAAGGAAATGTTTCACTTGATTAATTAATTAATTCTTTTTGAACACCCTGCTAATAATATTATGTTTAATTAATGAAATTGTGCTTCATTTTGTACTTGAACCTAAAACGAAAAAAAAAAAAAAAAAAGGTATGCATAAAAATAATTCCCATGATACGATTTCAAAGAATGATTCCACAAAAACTAATATTCATTCCACAAAAACTAATCATCATCATTATCCGTGGCCGCAACAACAGCCCCGTGGTGGGCTATGGCTATCTGTTACTGGCAGATTTCTAGATATGAGATGATTTCTTTTTACGGGGTAGGGTTTCCAGCACTACTCTCAAAACTATACAATCATATTAGACCAGAACCTACGCTTTAAAGTGGATTCCGAATCACTACAAATATCCATAGCACCGCCGGGATTCGAAATCTGTAGCACCGAGCGCCAGAGAGCTAGTCACTCGGTCATCCGGTCCCAATAATCAAGTAAACTCTCATTAATAAAAAATATACATATAATTTTTAATCATTATCTATCTATTTAGCATGAAACAATTCGTTCCCGTTCCAATACAAGTTAAATTTATTTTGAACAAAAATTTATGTGATAGAAGTTATAATAGAAAATGATCCGCCAAAAATTAAAACCAAACTACCTTCAAATAGTCTGACTCTGAATACGAAACGCTTTACACATGTATCCACAAATGACATCTAGCTTTCTTGTTTTTCGAAACAGTGACTGCAATGAGTGCCACCAGCGGACGCGAACTTGATGGACGACTCATATGTATATTTACTTGTTAAAAATTTTGAATACTAAAATAAGTTCAATTAATTAATCGTTTCTTATACTGAACTTTTTCTTCATTAACGCAACAGCCCCATCTTGAGCCAAGGCCGTCTGCCTACTAGCAGATTTCGAGACAGGTGATGATTTTCTTTTTACGAGGTAGGGTTGTCAGTCCTAAGCTTACGGTTGTAAATCCCTAACTATATTTTGTAAAAGTGTGATAAATCTCAAGGCCGGAAAAACGTTCAAGGCGGACTGCGACCCTGTCCTAAGGGAATGCATAGCAGTGATTTTTTCATGCATAAAGAAATTTGATTGGAGCCTGATGGCTGAGTGGCTAGCGTCTGGCGCTCAGTGCTACAGGTTTCGGGTTCGACTCCCTTAGAGGTCAAGGGTATTTGTAGTGGTTCGGAATCCTATATTAAACCGTAGGCACCAGTCTAATATGACAGTTGGAAGTGGGCTGATAACCCTATCTGGTATTACGTCGATCTGACGGTAGGCAGGCAGCCTTGAGCCTACCATGGAGCTGTAGCGCCAATGCAGGGGAAGAAAGAAATTCGATTGTGAACCCTCCAACCCTTTAATTTTATTACCCTGAAACAAGCGGAGGCAAAATCAGGTGACAATTAATTGATTTACCTGACTTTTAGTCCTGTAAACCACGCAAGCAGCTAGCGTGTATGAGAACGGAGGTTCAAATAGGCTGGAGGTTACGTCGTCGCAGTCTTCAGAAATGAGTCTGTTGCCACCACAGCATGTTTCTTACATTAGAGTTTTGCTAGCTGGCCGAGTGGCTAGCGCTCTGGCGCTCGGCCCACAGACTTCTCTCTCGTCCCGGCGGTGTTATGGATGTTTGTAGTGGTTCGGAATCCACTTTAAACCGTAGGTCCCGGTCTAATATGATCGTAAAGTGTTGGGGGGGCATTGTCCTATCCGCGTCCGTGGCTTATCTTCAAGTTACACGCGCCCCTTGGGTAATGGAGTGAGTAACGTCTGTGCAGCGCTTGCCGTGAGGCATCCAAGACCAAGCTGTCTAAGTGTTTGCCAACTGCATTAGAAAGAAAAAAAAAAAGTTTTTTGCTATCAATTCTCCTAGGGCCTGAGAGCCGAGTGGTACCACAGGTTTCGGTATTCGAGTCCCAGCGGTGTCAGGAATGTTTGGATCAGTGGTTCGGAATCCACTTGCCGTAGGTCCCTGTCGTATATGACCGTAGAGCGTTACAGAGCCCAATCAGACTTCTCTCTCGCCCATATCATTCCCAAACTGTAAAGGGGCAACTCATCTCTGGCACTGTGGGGTTGAGTAGTGTGAGAATTCTCTCCCACACGAAATGAGTATGCAATTTCTTCCATAAGACATATAATTATCCCTAAAAATTCCCTCCACCCCCAGAAAGCATCATTCCCAATATCCCTTCCTATCAGTGGCAAACCTCCAAAGCTCTGCACGAGTAACTGAAAAAATATCCACTAACTAAAATCCTTTTTTTCAATTTCCCCAAACATAAAATCTTTAGGGCATTCAATCACCTCCGACAGTTAACTCAGACATGACAGTGATTTTCCATGCCCAAATGATTGTATGTGCTAAATCAGATGGCTACAAAATCCCATTGAAATGCAAAGGCAATTTGAAGATCCTGAAGAATTACGGGTTATAAGCAATACGTCTTTTTGGGGGTTGAACATATCAATATCGGATTCAATTCTTCGGAGAACGTTCAAAAAGTCAGAACGTAGCAGTCATCTGGGTAACTTGTAACTAAATCTTCCTTGGCTGTGTCTTTTAAAAACTGGTTCTGTTTACTGAAATTCACTCATATGAAGCGCCAACTAAAATAAGAAAATGGCAGATGTTGGACTCAACATTCTGTTTTTCCTGAATAGAACACTTACTTCTCTATGGCCTGACTAACAGCAACTGAGCTTGCATTGCTCAAATGCTTATTTGCTATTTTTATTTCTAAACAAATAAATAAAATAGTTTAAAAAATCACTAATTGTTAATTCTGTGATTTCTTACTGAATTACGCCCTCCCTAAATAAAAACGATAGTTGTTTTAAGTTTACCCATTAGACCTAGAAATGGCAGGTTACAATTCATATTTGTTGTTCAAATACATATATGGTCTCCTTAACAGAAAAATATCGATTTTTCACCATTTCTAAACTAAAAGAATGTCATCAACATGTTTGTTAGCATTGACATTCTATTTGGGGATATTACTGTCAGGAAAAAATATTATGTACAAACATTGCAATCTATTTTTATCATTACTTTTTTTTTTTTTTTTTAATGAAATTCAGAATAATTATAGTTTACTTGAGAATAAATTTCCCAAAAACAGTTTCATGTTATTTATTTATGTAGTTTTTATTATATGAAGTTCATTAACAACATTACGAGCAAAAAAAATTACCAAAAGTAACATTTAATTTCATAAAAACTTAACTTTTGTCTCATAAAATGAATAAAGACTACTATCTGGGACAAATAAATACAATTTTATTTCATTAATTAACATTAAAAGTAAGAAAATATTCAAAAAAAAAATTATATAATTTTAAAATACAACAAACTAAACTTTAAAACTAAATTTATAACCTGAAGAAACAATGAAAATTTTATTTCATCTATCAAAAGGAAATATAAATTGAAAAAAAAAAAAAAAAAATCATCAAATGGAATCATATTTATCTATCATCTCTTTTGACAAACATTTTGTTTGGCAATCAAGATTTGCCAAGCCTTTTTAACAGTATTGCAGTTGATATAAAATAATGTAGCTGCTTAAGCCTAACCTTTCATGAATGTATGAATAAAAAATGCAAAGAAATTTAACGGGGATTAAAAAACTTCAATTTCATATGTTTTTATACATTAATAAAGAAAATTTTTATGGGTTTGTCTTAAATTTTTTTTGTAACAATTAATATAAAATATTAAAATTTGATGAAAAAAACTTTTAACATAAAAAAAAATGTGATAAAAAGTGTATGAAAAATATGTATATATATTTATGAATTGGAATTGAAACTATCAAATCGTCACACGGAAACAATGGATTGAAATCATCACATGGAAACAATGAAAAATGAAAATTAAGAGAAACGCAATCTTCTTATTTAAGTCCATTAATTGCGAAAATTGTACAATATCAAAGGGAGACTCAATGGTGAGCATAACAATATATGTTAGGTGTTTTACCTCGATTATTGGTGGGAATTCTTCAGATTTTCTCCCATATGCAGGGTAATTACCCCTAAAAATTCTTCCATCATTATCTGTCAGTCAATTGTTCTTGACATACATAAGTGGAACATGAAACCCATCAAGAAAAAATATATCACAGGAAAAACAAATATTAATCAAGCTTAATGAAAAAGATGGTATATAGTAAGTTATTTACCCATAAGAAATAAACACACGCTGTGAATGTTCAATATAACATATCAGAACATTCATTATTTATCTATCTCGTATTCATTAAGATAAAGACAAAATAATTTGAGTTATAAAATTTTCAGAATATAGAACTTATCGAGAAAGTTTTATATAATTATTCACTGAATTTCAACAAAGTCAAGAATGAAAAAAATGTTTACTGAGAATTTTAAAATGAAATAATTTCAGAGCATCCATAACTGTATGAAGGCAAGTAGGGCAAAGAATATAATTTTAAAAACAATAAATTCATATTTTCAAACACTTAAAAACAGTATAAACAACCAAATACAATTAAATATTCCTTGCATCAACAGTGTAATATTTCTAGTTTTTCTATTTTCAATTTGTTACTCAATTACTCTAACTATAATAATAAAATTATTAATAAATAATCCTTATCCAATTCTACTTTTAATTATATTTCTCTTCTTTTCAGAAATGAAAAAATAGCAATATCAATTGTTTTGTAACATTGTAATTCTGCTTGACAGCATAAAAATCCGACAAAAAAAAAACTTAGGAGGGAGAGAAGTGCTATACTGTATCGATTATTTTACAGTAAAGCTTTAAATTAAACTTATAATGCTTTAATTATGATATAAACAAAAGTAGGTAGCATCAATTTGTACTGTGTGTGGATACATTCACAAAAATATGGATATTTTGCAGGTTATTTTTATTGGGCAGAGAAATAGGGAGAAAATCTAATATCACATGGGGGAAAAAATGCTCAAAAGTAAAAAAAAAAAAAAATTTCACAATATGACACAAAAATTGCATACATTTTGTGAATTGAACATTTCTGAATAACTATAATAACAAAAATCCATTAGTGCCAAGATAGCTCAACATAAATTGATGATTTCTGTAAATGGACCAGTAACTAAATGTGATGTTTTAGAAGCCATGGAAAAGTAGTTTGCCAAACAAGACAAAAATGTGGAGTGGCATTTTATGCAACTAACATTCAATGTTAAGAAACAGATGAAGAAAAAATTCACCCCTTCCTTTCATAATTGGAAACAAAAAATGTTATTTTAAAATTAAGTTTCAAGCAATGCACTGTTGATATTTACATATGTATATAAATAGTTGGCCCACCAGTTGCCTTTAAATTGGTTTGAAGCTCAGTTGGATGGATTATAAAAAAGTCATAGGAGGAAATGTCAATTAGAATTTTTAGTTGTAATAAAAAAATTGAATTTTTAATAATAAAAGGTTACTTTACACATTAAAAAATGCTATATGAAAACGATTCCACATTACTTTTCCTCTCAAAACAGCTTTGTGCTGTCTATATATGACTAATAACCCTAACAAACAATTGGTTTGTCTATTTCTGCTGTTAAACCAGATGTTTACAATTGCATGCTAGACTTTTTTTAAATATATTATTTTTATGCACATTGAGGATATTAAAAAGTACTTAATAGTTTCAGATTATATGGCATTTGTTATCACAGGCAGAGTATCTGAGTTTGCAGACAGTTTTGATCTGAGTGTGAAATTTTTTTTTTTTTTTAATTAACTCTGGATATAATGCAAGATAAAAGACATTCTTTATTTCAATATTCATACATTTATTCCCCAACTGGAAAACATGATTTAAAATTTGTGCAGTGTTTTTTTTTTTTTTTTTAATTATTCAATAATAAACAAAGCTAAATTTATAATAAAAATTAAACTTATGACTAAAAATTACTGTGCATAACAATTACGACTCAATGAGATCAATTTAGAGACTTATCTTATTAAAATGTGTTTATACAATGATGTAATAATAATTATTATATTATGGTAATTCTACAAATTTATTATAAGATTTAATTAAAATAAATGGATTATTTAACATTGCATTTTTAATGTCTTAGGTGTAATTATTTTAAGGATTAAAAGTGAGAAAAAAAAAACCTTGTATCTTTTTCTTTTAAAATATTGCATAAAATCTTGAAATATAAGAAAATGAACAATAAAAAGAAATGAAAATTATTTTCTTTAATAATTTCAAAATAATGAATATAAATTATATGCATGAAACACAACAGTTATAATAAATTGATTATGAAGATAAAATTTAGTTGCTAAAATTATCAACCAATTTAATTTTTGTAAATTAAAAATAAATAAAAACAGTTAACAATCTTAATACAAATACTTTATTTTTTGCATAGACACTGTATTATAAAACAAATTCCCCATATGAATTTTATTCAAGTCTGAAAATACTACTTAGAAGTGGGAAAAAAACCAAAATGTGTTTAAACTTTTATTTACAAAAGTGAGGAAACAATGTTTTTAGAAGATGAACGTCTTCATATATGACAAAGGAAATTAAAGTTACAATATTCCAAAACGAAAAAAAAAAAAGAAAAGATGTTGGAAGAAAGAGCAAAGATGGTAAATATTTTTTGAGTCACTAACTTAGTTCTTTTATTAAAAATATATATTTATATATAAAGTTTAAGCTTCAGATAACAAATGCTTGTGAACCATTTCTTCCTTGTTAATCAAATGTGTTGTCTTACTGAGAAGTTGCATTAGTTGGTTCAAATCATGAGACCAATCGTTGAGGACTTCGCTTGGGTCTTTGAGTTGAGAAAATGAGACAACACCTTCTAATCTATCCACTTTGGCCCATACTGTCTTATTTA
The DNA here is from genome assembly GCA_021605095.1 of Caerostris extrusa. NCBI lineage: Eukaryota > Metazoa > Arthropoda > Arachnida > Araneae > Araneidae > Caerostris > Caerostris extrusa. The sequence continues at coordinate 6,452 of BPLR01019491.1, read as the reverse complement.
CTACTAGATTCGAAAGAACTTCCTCGGTTTCCTGTAATATAAAGTATAAAAAATGTTTTAAATAACACATGAAAAATAGTATGCATAAAAGAGGCATACAATAAAAATTGTAATCTGTACAGAAAACCAGGTAGATTAATTCAATTTTTAAATCTTTTTTTCCTTTTTATTTTGAAAAGAGTAAGAATGAATATGGAAGCTCATGCATCATCTACACTAGCAACATTCAAACTGTCTTCAATGGAACCTTGAAATTCTGCATCCTTACAAGTTATTCATATAATTTTATAATACAGCTATAAAGTATATTTAAAAAAAAAAAAATTAAATTATACAACTTCATATTTTCTATTTGTTTTAATTGTAATATGTAATTTAAATGGCTTCTTTATTGTAATAAAGAAATTTATTTTTCACTTTGTGATATTATTGTGCAATTTTGTTGCTACCACATTAAAGAGCATATGGTGTCTCAATGTTGATGTTAATAATCTTCAATCAATTATTTTCTGCACTATAAACTAAAAAACAACTAAACTTATTATTATGGAACTTTGCCATTCTGTTCACATTTTTCACCTCTTCGATGGAATGCTAACTTGTAGTATCTTATTTGTTGCATTTTTATTGATGCAAAAATTTATTTCCAGATAATTTCATTTATTAATATATTATTAAGTTTTAATTAAATGTTGCAATGTGTAACTTTGTTATTTCATTGTACAATCGCCCTTTCCACATGGTATAACACAATTAAAATGAACATTTGTCCCTTTATGTAACAGACATTACTAGAAACCAAGGATGCAAAGCAATCAACATTAGCTTAGAAATCCCCCTGCCAAAAAAAGGAATAGCTCAGAAGATTAAAAACCAGCAATCATAAATGGTAAAATAATTTGTTTTAAAGAATAATCTTCAACTGCATTGTTCTAAAACCATTAACAAAGAAGTTGATGCTAATTCTGCAGTTAGTGTTTGCTCTAGTAACAAATGTAATCACACACTTCTTTACAAACAAACCCACATAACGTTAAGCAGTGATGATGATTAAAATATGTAGGAAGAAAAGATGCAAAATAAAGTAAAAATTTGTTCATGTCCTTTAAAAATATCTTATCTGATTTCCTTTTAATGAGACTTTTAGAATAATTTCACTTAGCTTTAGCTCTTTTTTAATATATTCCCATGTTTAATATTATTTGTTTTTTTTTGTTTGTTTTTTCATAATTCAAATAAACAAACTTCTTTCACACAAATAAATATATAATTTTTATGTGGATTCATGAGTCAGTCTAATACTCAAAAGATTCCACAAAAATACAGAAATTTAAAATTCACTGATCTACATCAAAGTAATTTTAATATAAGAATAGAAAAACAAATCATTTTAACATAAAAGCAAATTATTTTTATGAGAAACACAATAGTTTATACATACCGATTCATTAAGATCTAATAATTCAGCCATACGCTTTAGAGTAATTCGAGTGTAGTACTTTGCCATAATCCTTATGTTCTGAAAGAATTGAAAAAATATCAACAACACTTAAGCAGTCATCAATTTTTAAATTTAAAATACATAATATAATAAATGGCACCATAAAAGTCTGAAAATTATATTTTTATTTGAGCACATTTTAGCATAAGTCAATAACAATACTTAATCTTATATTTTTCTTAATTCTTTTGTGATTAATATTATATCCCACATGATCCTATGCCATAAAAATAAGTTACTTTTCTACATTTTTAATACAATGCATATTATTTAAGTGCATATTGACTTAATTTTAATTTTCCGACTCATGAACAAAAAGCACATAAATATAGATGGGAATCGTGAGATTAATCTTATAAACCCAATTTGCATTAATATAATAAAGATAGCAAATATTCTGTATCATTGCCAATAAGTTTTCATTGAATTTAAATCACCATAAAGGATTATCATTAACAACAAGGAAGAGCAACAATAATAGCACTAACCATTATAATTTTTCAAAGATTGTATCAATTAATTCATATAAAGAATGAAAGCAATTAGTCTGACCACAGATCATGTGAAATGGCAAACATACATTTTAACGGCAGAAATGAATGAATTGATTAATTTTGAAGGGTGCTAGTAAGATAGATAAAATGCAAAGATGCTCTGAAAGAAAAAATATAATGGCTAATGTGGAATTTTTTCAATCTAGTTTTTCTTTTTTTCATATCGAATCATCTAAAGTTATTAAAAATTAAAATTCTTTTTTATTGCCATTAAAATCCCTCTTAAGTCACATCTCTTCTCCTTTGATGCCACTCTTTTTGAAACCATATAAGTCAGCAATTTCCTATGTGATTGGTGGTCTGACTATACACTTAATAATTCAGCTTACTATTCTGGGTAGTGTTTTTTTTTTTTTTTCAATTAAACATAATTTCTGATATTTATCTTTCTGTTTCTTTAAGCATATTTAATTTACAAATTATAATAAATATAAAAACACTATTTCAAAAATAAAATAATACTATAAACTAATCTAATTTTAAAAGCCAAGGAACTATGATTCTAAAAACCAAGTTAATTAGTACATAAACTAAGTTTGTATAAAAGTACATGAATACACAAAATTATTATTAATTCATATATCAAGGAATCATTGAATTTAGTTTAGCGAGACATAATCGCAAGAAATGTGGGGATAAAAAATTAAAAATATTTCCAAATTTTAGCCAATATTTTTTCCTTAAAAATATATTTGTAAATTTCTTATTATTATAGGAAAAATTATTATTTCTATTTCATATCAAATGCATCTTTATCTTCCCTTTTCTCAATTGGAAGAAAATTTAAATTAAAAAATATCATTAATTTTATAAACAACAAAATTTTTATGCTGAAAATCCACAATAAATAAAAATAAGCTGATTTAAAGCATAAAGATACTTTTTTAAAGAAATCCTTACATGTTCCACAACCCTGTTCTTTAAATCTTGCCAACATTTTTTGCCAATATCATCATGTCCAAAGACTTCTGCTGCTGTAACGTCACTTGTTGCTTCACGCAAATCAGTTTCATATTTTTGATGCAATGATTTCCAATTGATTAATTCAGGTGTTGTAAAAAGCTGCAATAATTCTCTGAAAATCAAAAGTGGCTTTAAAATATGTATTTCTTAATTATTTAAGATATAAAAAGTAACTATAATTTCAACTGACAATTTATATGAGAGCATTAATTTTTCAAAAGAAAAGTAAAAAGATTTCTTATATTATGTAAAACCTTGTTTTTTTGAAAAATATATTAGATAATATATTAAAACTTCAAAATATATTCTAATTAAAAATTTTTATTAATGTTAAATTATAATACCGATATGAATATTATATCATGAAAAGTTGCTAATTCTAAATATCTAACACAGCTGGCCAATTTTAGCATCATTTCTAATTAAATATATACAATCTGATATCGATCCATTTACAACAAGAATATTAAATAAATTCTTTAAAATGCTTTAGAGGTTTTCAAACAAACCTAATCATTGTTTAACCAAAGAACATTACAGAACTAAAAATGAATAATATAAAACTTATTTTCAGGAAAATAAATGCAAACTATTGCTTGTAAATAAAAAAAAGCTAAACAAATTCAAAATATGTTTAATAAAATTATCACAAAATATTAGTTATTCATTGATGTTTTCAAAATGAACTAATTACTAGGAGTAGAAATTCTTAATCAATGATAAGCAGCAGATACAATCAACACACTTTTTTTAATATATTATTATGCCAAAGAAATTTTAATTTCCTGAAGTATAACAAAAAAGTAGCTTATTAGATGTAAATGAATGTAATAAATTTTAACTATACATAGAAATAAAAGCAGTAATTTAAAAAATGGGGTTTTTTTTTCTAACTTAAGCTGGCAAACACTTAGACAGCTTGGTCTTGGATGCCTTAAGGCAAGCTCTGCACAGAAGTTACTCACTTTGCATTACCCAGGGGGCGTGTAACATGGAGATAAGCCATGGACGCAGAGTAACAATGCCCCGCAATGCTCTACAATCCTATTAGACCGGGACCTACGGTTTTAAAATGGATTCCGAACCACTACAAACATCCACGGCACTGCCGGGACTCGAACCCGAAACCTGTGGTACCGAGCACCAGAGCGCTAGCCACTGCCATTCAGACCCAATTTAAAAAAATGTTGATATTTTTATTTTAACATGTAGGTAGGAAAACATGCCACAGTTTAAATAAATGAGAGAGAATGAATAAGACATCAATATGAAAAAAAATTAAATGGATTACCAAATAATTAAAAGAAATTTGATAGTTTTCAAATTTTTATTTAAATATAAAATAAACATACTTATATTTGGGCATTTCCTCTAAATTCTTATCTTCTTTGACTCTGTGTATTAAATCTGATTGTTCATTGTCATAAGGTGAAAGAACTAAGTACATCACAACTTTTTTCAAAGCAACATGTTTCTTTTCCACATTATCTTGGATCTGAGGAGTGTTATAAACAGCTCTGAAATGCTTACAAACTGCTAAATAAGATCCTTCATGCTGATCCAACTCAATCATCAAACGATAAAATTTCAACTTCAAATCCTGAGTGGAAACATCCTCAAAAAACTTAGTGCTTATTTTTTTACTGATGATTTGGCAGCGGACATAATCCTTCACAGCCAAGCAAAGTCTCATCTGTTCTAGAATCAACTCCACTTTCTCCCTTCGATCCATAGATCCAAAGGTCTCAACCTGCAATTCTTGCAAAATTTTAGAAGCTTCATCAATTTTTTTTTCCTCTTCCCTCATTTTTGCCAGCTTATGAGTTAGTCTTGCTCTCTCAACTTCAACATATATCTTTCCAGCAGTGACCTGTCTTAATGTGTCAATAAATTCCATTTTAGTTTGCTTGTCTGGCATCTGATCAACATAGCTACAACATTCTTGAATCATTTTGGTAACTGCTTGCTTAATCTGACTCCGCCTCTTAGTCAATAAGATAATGTGCTCATTTAATGCAGGATAGTTTTTAGTCTCAAAGCACAATCGTACAATGGCTACAAGAATACGTCCACAGGAATGAGTATCCGCTCCCTGAATAAAAATAACTTTATGAATTGCACAGATTTAAATCTTATTTTTAAAAAATTAAAAACAGGTCTATTGAGAAATTATTGAACTATTGATTTTATTTTTAATAGGGAATATATATACACACACATACATACATAAAAAAAAATCTAACTCTTCAGGTAATCATCTAAATTTTTGAGTGTATCCAAAGATAGTATAAAAGTAATGTTTTGATAAATGTGATGTTGCACAGAAACTTTGTTGAAGCAAAAAGAAAGTTATAGAAGGGAAAATCATGGATAAAAAAATAATATATATATATAAATATGAAGAACAGAAATAAATTGAAAAATGCTTTTGGGTATAAATTTTTTTTTTTTGGAATTATGTTATCTTATTCATGATTATTTGATATGACTAATGACACTCACTATAAAACTACAACAATTATTAATTTCCTACAGGAAGTTACTAGTCCCATAAAAAACAAAAATATATATATATATTTTTTTCCATACATATTTGGCAGTTAAAAATTTCTATGAGGATTCAGTATGTATTACCGAATGTGAAAGTTTAGATAACCAGCTTCAGTTGTTTTAAGTAAAGGTTTCAATAATTTTTTTTTTTTTAATTAAATATTTTGTGGTAATTATTTTGGAGTCTTTTTTTATTGTTATTTTTCAAATAGAACACCTTGGTTTTGCAATTTTATTGTAATTTCAGATTCTAGGACAGTGAATAAGTCTGTCTCAGAAATGACATCTGTGAAAATCTTCATTATCACAGAAATTTAATGTTTGTTGCACCCCTATACAAATTGAATTAAAAAAAAATTTTCATGGTACAGTGAATTTTTGTGTAAATTTTTTAACTGTTCAAAGGAATTTGATTCAAGTAAAAAGACCACCGATTAAGTCCTTTTTTTTCCCTTTCAAATTTGAAGTCTCCACCAATAAAAACACTTTGTTTTTAGAAACAATGGCAAAAGTAATGAGTTCAATTTCTACAGATGAAAGCTTAAAATCTGCTTAATGATAAAATTTGCCTTGTTTCAGATGTCTGCGAACCTAACCCAAAACTATCTAAGAAAGTGTCAATCTGTGCTGAATAACACAGGACACAACATATTATTTTTAAGAACTCATGAAATAGAGAGAAAAAAATGGGGGTTCAATAACAATTCCCCTTTCCTCGGACATGGGTGACAATGCATGGCAAACACATAGGTCAATTGCACAAGAACTAATTAAATAACGACATTGCAAATCAAACAAAAAATTATATAAATGATAAAATTGGATAAATTAGTAGAAAAAAAATAAACATCATCCTCATCTGTAGTTAAACTCAGGGAGAAAAA
>BPLR01019490.1:0-29580 GCA_021605095.1 Caerostris extrusa | reverse complement strand
TGTTTCTTAATTCCACGCTACCGATATGGTAAATCACTGTTTATCAATGTACTACATATTCGTGTTTATTTTCTCTTGTAATTACTTGGAAATAAAATTAAAAATCTCAGTCTGACAGCGCCCCTGGTGAAACTTGAACCCACAATCACTGATACCGGAGACCAACGCCTTATCCATTAGGCCACAGAAGCTCACGATGCCATTACGGAGTATAAATGCGTTTTTTACTTCCACGCTACCGATATGGAAGTCACTGTTTACAATGTACTACTTATTCGTGTTTATTTTCTCTTGGAATTCTAGGAAGTAAAATTAAAAAAAAACTCAGTTGACAGCACCACTGGTGGGATTTGAACCCACAATCTTTGGTACCGGAGACCAACGCCTTATCCATTAGGCCACAGGAGCTCACGCTGCCATTGCGGAGAATAACGGTGTTTCTTACTTCCACGCTACCGGTATGGTAAAACATTGTTTATCAATGTACTAATTACATATTCGTGTTTATTTTCTCTTGGAATTAAGAAAATTAAAAATCTCAGTCTGAGAGCGCCCCTGGGGGGATTTGAACCCACACTCTTTGGTACCGGAGACCAACGCCTTATCCATTAGGCCACAGGAGCTCACTCTGCCATAACGGAGAATAACGGTGTTTCTTACTTCCACACTACCGATATGGTAAAACACTGTTTATCAATGTACTAATTACATATTCGTGTTTATTTTCTCTTGGAATTCTAGGAAGTAAAATTAAAAATCTCAGTCTGAGAGCGCCCCTGGTGGGATTTGAACCCACAATCTTGGTACCGAGACCAACGCCTTATCCATTAGGCCACAGGAGTTCACTCTGCCATAACGGAGAATAACGGTGTTTCTTACTTCCACACTACCGATATGGTAAAACACTGTTTATCAATGTACTAATTACATATTCGTGTTTATTTTCTCTTGGAATTCTTGGAAGTAAAATTAAAAATCTCAGTCTGAGAGCGCCCCTGGTGGGATTTGAACCCACAATCTTTGGTACCGGAGACAAACGCCTTATCCATTAGGCCACAGGAGCTCACTCTGCCATAACGGAGAATAACGGTGTTTCTTACTTCCACACTACCGATATGGTGAAACACTGTTTATCAATGTACTAATTACATATTCGTGTTTATTTTCTCTTGGAATTCTTGGAAGTAAAATTAAAAAAATCTCAGTCTGAGAGCGCCCCTGGTGGGATTTGAACCCACAATCTTTGGTACCGGAGACCAACGCCTTATCCATTAAGCCACAGGAGCTCACGCTGCCATTGCGGAGAATAACGGTGTTTCTTACTTCCACGCTACCGATATGGTAAAACACTGTTTATCAATGTACTACATATTTCGTGTTTATTTTCTCTTGGAATTCTTGGGTTTAGTAAAATTAAAAAAATCTCAGTCTGAGAGCGCCCCTGGTGGGATTTGAACCCACAATCTTTGGTACCGGAGACCAACGCCTTATCCATTAGGCCACAGGAGCTCACGCTTCATAACGGAGAATAACGGCGTTTCTTACTTCCACGCTACCGATATGGGAAAACAGTGTTTATCAATGTACTACGTATTCGTTTTTATTTTCTCTTGTATTACTTGGGAGTAAAATTAAAAAAATCTCAGTTTTACAGCGCCCCTGGGGGGATTTGAACCCACACTCTTTGGCACCGGAGACCAACGCCTTATCCATTAGGCCACAGGAGCTCACTCTGCCATAACGGAGAATAACGGTGTTTCTTACTTCCACGCTACCGATATGGTAAAACACTGTTTATCAATGTACTACATATTCGTGTTTATTTTCTCTTGGAATTCTTGGAAGTAAAATTAAAAAATCTCAGTCTGAGAGCGCCCCTGGTGGGATTTGAACCCACAATCTTTGGTACCGGAGACCAACGCCTTATCAATTAGCCACAGGAGCTCACGCTGCTAATGCGGAGAATAACGGTGTTTCTTACTTCCACGCTACCGATATGGTAAAACAATGTTTATCAATGTACTAATTACATATTCGTGTTTATTTTCTCTTGGAATTCTTGGGAGTAAAATTAAAAATCTCAGTCTGAGAGCGCCCCTGGTGGGATTTGAACCCACAATCTTTGGTACCGGAGACCAACGCCTTATCCATTAGGCCACAGGAGCTCACGCTGCCATAACGGAGAATAACGGTGTTTCTTAGTACCACACTACCGATATGGTAAAACACTGTTTATCAATGTACTAATTACATATTCGTGTTTATTTTCTCTTGGAATTCTTGGGAGTAAAATTAAAAAATCTCAGTCTGAGAGCGCCCCTGGTGGGATTTGAACCCACAATCTTTGGTACCGGAGACCAACGCCTTGTCCATTAGGCCACAGGAGCTCACGCTGCCATAACGGAGAATAACGGTGTTTCTTACTTCCACGCTACCAATATTGGAAGACACTGTTTATCAATGTACTACATATTTGTGTTTATTTTCTTTGGAATTCTTGGGAGTAAAATTAAAAATCTGAGTCTGAGAGCGCCCCTGGTGGGATTTGAACCCACAATCTTTGGTACCGGAGACCAACGCCTTGTCCATTAGGCCACAGGAGCTCACGCTGCCATAACGGAGAATAACGGCGTTTCTTACTTCCACGCTACCAATATTGGAAGACACTGTTTATCAATGTACTACATATTTGTGTTTATTTTCTCTTGGAATTCTTGGGAGTAAAATTAAAAAAATCTCAGTCTGAGAGCGCCCCTTGGTGGGATTTGAACCCACAATCTTTGGTACCGGAAACCAACGCCTTATCCATTAGGCCACAGGAGCTCACGCTGCCATAACGGAGAATAACGGTGTTTCTTACTTCCACGCTACCGATATGGGAAACACTGTTTATCAATGTACTACATATTCGTGTTTATTTTCTCTTGTATTACTTTGAAGTAAAATTAAAAAAATCTCAGTCTGAGAGCGCCACTGGTGGGACTTGAACCTCACAATCTTTGGTACCGGAGACCAACGCCTTATCCATTAGGCCACAGGAGCTCACGCAGCCATAACGGAGAATAACGGTGTTTCTTACTTCCACGCTACCGATATGGTAAAACACTGTTTATCAATGTACTAATTACATATTCGTGTTTATTTTCTCTTGGAATTCTTGGAAGTAAAATTAAAAAAATCTCAGTTTTACAGAGCCCCTGGTGGGATTTGAACCCACTATCTTTGGTACCGGAGGCCAACGCCTTATCCATTAGGCCACAGGAGCTCACGCTGCCATAACGGAGAATAACGGTGTTTCTTACTTCCACGCTACCGATATGGGAAAACAGTGTTTATTAATGTACTACGTATTCGTTTTTATTTTCTCTTGTATTACTTGGAAGCAAAATTAAAAAAATCTCAGTTTTACAGCGCCCCTGGTGGGATTTGAACCCACAATCTTTGGTACCGAGACCAACGCCTTATTCCATTAGGCCACAGGAGCTCACGCTTCTATAACGGAGAATAACGGCGTTTCTTACTTCCACGCTACCGATATGGGAAAACAGTGTTTATTAATGTACTACGTATTCGTTTTTATTTTCTCTTGTATTACTTGGAAGCAAAATTAAAAAAAATCTCAGTTTTACAGCGCCCCTGGTGGGATTTGAACCCAAATCTTTGGCAGCGGAGACCAACGCCTTATTCATTAGGCCACAGGAGCTCACGCTTCCATAACGGAGAATAACGGCGTTTCTTACTTCCACACTACCGATATGGTAAAACACTGTTTATCAATGTACTAATTACATATTCGTGTTTATTTTCTCTTGGAATTCTTGGGAGTAAAATTAAAAAAATCTCAGTCTGAGAGCGCCCCTGGTGGGATTTGAACCCACAATCTTTGGTACCGGAGACCAACGCCTTATCAATTAAGCCACAGGAGCTCACGCTGCTATAACGCGGAGAATAACGGTGTTTCTTACTTCCACGCTACCGATATGGTAAAACAATGTTTATCAATGTACTAATTACATATTCGTGTTTATTTTCTCTTGGAATTCTTGGGAGTAAAATTAAAAAATCTCAGTCTGAGAGCGCCCCTGGTGGGATTTGAACCCACAATCTTTGGTACCGGAGACCAACGCCTTATCCATTAGGCCACAGGAGCTCACTCTGCCATAACGGAGAATAACGGTGTTTCTTACTACCACACTACCGATATGGTAAAACACTGTTTATCAATGTACTAATTACATATTCGTGTTTATTTTCTCTTGGAATTCTTGGGAAGTAAAATTAAAAAATCTCAGTCTGAGAGCGCCCCTGGTGGGATTTGAACCCACAATCTTTGGTACCGGAGACCAACGCCTTATCCATTAGGCCACAGGAGCTCACGCTGCCATAACGGAGAATAACGGTGTTTCTTACTTCCACGCTACCGATATGGTAAAACACTGTTTATCAATGTACTAATTACATATTCGTGTTTATTTTCTCTTGGAATTCTTGGGAGTAAAATTAAAAATCTCAGTCTGAGCGCCCCCTGGTGGGATTTGAACCCACAATCTTTGGTACCGGAGACCAACGCCTTATCCATTAGGCCACAGGAGCTCACGCTGCCATAACGGAGAATAACGATGTTTCTTCCTTCCACGCTACCGATATGGTAAATAACTTTTTTATCAAAGTACTACACATTCGTGTTTATTTTCTTTGGAGTTTTTGGAAGTAAAATTAAAAAAATCTCAGTCTGAGAGCGCCCATGGTGGGATTCAAACCCACAATCTTTGGTACCGGAGACCAACGCCTTATACATTACGCCACAGGATCTCACGCTGCTATAACGGAGAATAACGGCGTTTCTTACCTCACCCTACCGATATGGGATAACAGTGTTTATCAATGTACTACGTATTCGTTTTTATTTTCTCTTGGATTACATGGAAGTAAAATTAAAAAATCTCAGTCTGAGAGCGCCCCTGGTGGGATTTGAACCCACAATCTTTGGAACCGGAAACCAACGCTTATCCATTACGCCACAGGAGCTCACGCAGCCATTGCGGAGAATAAGTGTGTTTCTTACTTCCACGCTACCGATATAGGAAGACACTGTTTATAAATGTACTACATATTCGTGTTTATTTTCTATTTGATTACTTGGAAGTAAAATTAAAAAATCTCAGTTTTACAGCGCCCCTGGTGGGATTTGAACCCACAATCTTTGGTACCGGAGACCAACGCCTTATCCATTATGCCACAGGAGCTTAAGTTGGCGCTACGGAGAATAAAGGCGTTTTTTTCTTCCATTTTTTATATATGCAAATACACTCTTTATTGTTGTAACATGCACTGTTGTTTACTTTTCTTGTATTAGTTTCCTTTTAAAATGAAAAAGTTTGAGTTGACTGCACCCCTGGTGGAATTCGAACCCGCAATATTTGGTTGCGGAGAGTGACGACCGGCTCAACAAATTTGTATCATCGTTGGCTGCTTGATTTTATCTTTTTTCCGCTTGTTTGATGCTTCGAGTCTCATACGCGGAGTCTTCTTTATTTGAATATATTTGCATATTGTGTAATATTTGATTATCAAATATCTCAAAATGATTTGAAAGGTATTATTTATTTATATCAGGAATTATTTTGTCATACATCACAAAATGTTCTTATCATTTCGAATTTGTCTATATTCGACTTGAAAAAGTAATATTTTTTATGCAACAAATAAATATAAAATATTGTATGATAATTTCTCTAGTTTTTGTTAATTTCCTTTGAAACATATAAGTTCAGCAGTAAAATTTCTTTATTAGTTAGTTTTTTTTTTTTTTCATGTATAAAAATTTTTAGCAAAATTTTATGTATAAATATATAACAATTGTTAAATGAAATATAATTCAAAATGGAAATATTGCTAATATATGTATATATACGTGTATTAACTTATATACGTCGAAACTAATATTTCACAAATGGAGATATGTATACGTCGTATATATAATAAATATATATGTATACATATTTCATTACTTCGTTTTATTAACATTTTTAAGGAATTTCAAGTGTTTGATGTGTTAACGAATGTGTGTTTCAAGTTTTACAAACTGTAAAAGTTTCTAAGTATCTGCCTTCAAAGGCAATAAAATTATGTAATGATGATGTGGTTAATGTCTTGCATTGTACAGAGCTAACAGCCATAATGTAGTAATAAATATTAATGCGCAGCGGTTTGATAATTCTGTCATTAGAAAACGAAGTACTAAGTGGGGAATTCAAGAAAGAGCAAAACACGTGAGTTATTACACACATGTTCACATGTTCTCCTTTTGACTAATCTTCAGTGTCCAACATCGCGGGAAGAACATTTCATGACTAGTCTACTCATGGATGTAGAGAAAAGCGACAGCTTCTTTTGTGATGAATTATGTGTATTTTGTAGAATTTTGACTTGGCGCCGTGTCGCTGAAGGAGGAGGGCAGTGCCTTCCGGGGGGACAACTACCCTGCATCTGAGTATTGTATAGGAAAACCCGGAAAACTCTCAGTCCGACTAATGAGGCAAGATGCTGAACATCATAAGCACCATTGATTCTCTTCGTTTTTGAAACAGTGTCTACAAGGAATGACGCCAGCAGACTGAACCTTAGCCTTAATGCTCACCAGCGGTGCACATTATTACTGAGCCACGAGTCTGGCACAGACACATATGCGCACATACATACATAACACACCCATATATACACTCAAGAGCCAAAACATTATGACCACCTGTCCATAACGAGTTGGCCCACCTTTGGCGCGCAACACAGCTTCAACCCGCCTTGGCATGGATGCCACAAGCGCCTTGTTGGCCGGATGGATGCAGATGTTTAAGCAACGGTCATATATATGTTACCTAATGGTGAAGAGAGTTCTGGCACTCGGTACAATAAATATTGGATTCAAATCCCGGCGGAGCCATGGATAGAGCGGTTTGGAATACACTTTAAACCGTAGGTGGCGGTCTAATGCAGAGCGTTGAGAAGTAGGGCTGTCAACCTTACTCCGCAAAAAGAAAATATCTCATGTGTCGTCATCTACCAGTAGGCAGACTGAGATATTGATCATGAAATATACACTCAAGAGCAAAAACATTATGACCATCTGTCAATAACGAGTTGGCCCACCTTTGAACACCGCTTCAACCCGCCTTGGCATTGATGTCCTTGGTAGATGGCCGGAGACAGATTTGTACCAGATGTTTAAATGAGATATTCTGGTGGTCTTTGAACTATGAGCTGCCGTCCCAGGACAACCCAAATGTGTTCTATCGGATTGCGATCCGGTGAGTTAGGCGGGCAGGACATTAACTGGAATTCAGCATCATGTTCCTGGAACCACTCCAACACAATTTTAGTCTTGTGACAAGGGGCGTTGTCCTGTTGGAACATTCCATTTCCAGCTGGAAAAATAGAGGCCATGTAAGGGGTGCAACTGGTCCGCAATGATGTTCAGATATCTCTGTAGATTTTTTTTTTTATTCATGGTCTGCTCTACCACGACCACGGGTCCCAGAAACACCCAAGAGAAAGTCCCCAAAGCATAATACCGCCCCCACCGGCCTGTGTATGAACTACTGTACATTGAGGGAGCGACTGTTCGCCTGGAAGACGGCGTATCCTGACACGGACATCGGCGTGATGAATGACAAACCGTGATTCTTCTGACCATGCAGTTCTCTTCCACTGATCCATGGACCAGTCACGATGTTCCCGGCCCAGCGCAGTCGCAGTTGGCGATGACGCTTGGTCAGCAAAGGCACACGAGTGGGACGTTTGCTGCGTAGCCCCATACCCAACAGTGTCCGCTGAACAGTGTGCTCCGATACTATTCTACTTGGCTCTTCATTGTATTGGGCTGTCAGCTGAGCCACTCTCTGGCTCCAGTTTTGCTTCACCATGCGAGACAGTCGCCCACGACCTTTTCTTTTGATACCGTGTGGACGTCCAACACCATGTCGTCTACTGCTGGTTTCACCGTCATTCATCCACTTTGCATAAGTACTAACAACTGTAGATCGCGAACAACCCACGAGTCGTGCAGTTTCGGTGCAGCAGTGTGTCTGTACACACACACACACGCACATACGCATATATATATAATCCAACGAATATAATGTGGTTTTGGGAATAATTGTATAAAGGAATGCTTACTTTCTCAGATAACATTAAGTGCATTACCTCTGCTGCCAACGGCTGCATTTAATACATCAAGAGGCATACAGGACGATCTAATATTCAGGAAATTTCAATATCAATATATCGAAAAATAATAAAGAGAAAATATGTTCGTTCAGAAAAAGGACGAAAATTATGTGTTCTATAAAAAAATAAAAACAAATAAAGCTGGAATAGTTTGTCAAGATGTAGACATCTCCGGTCGTGTGAAAAGGAAAACTTTAATTATCAACGTCATTCTTGAAACAATTGTTGATTCCTTTCTTCCTTATAAATAGGTGCTATTTACAGAGAATGTACCTTCCCATGGCGTATCATCTTTATTGCTGTGCCTGTAAATGACTAATATGCACATTTTTCGCAAACAACCGTGCCCTCTGTCGATCGTTTGGTCATGGATGGACATCCAGGTTTCCTGAACTCACACCTTTTGCCTTCCAGTGGTTGAGATATTTCTATTTAAAAGTGTACCTCAAATGCCACGTTGTTGAAAATATTGAATTTGAATTCCGTATATGAAGTATATACAGAAATCCCCGGGTAGGTAATGGTTAGAATGGTCCCACTATAGATCATGTATGTCGTTCAAGACGACTTAAATGGGTACCCAGTACCAGGGGTATATCCGGGTGGGATAAAGTCAGACCTTTCCCTTTCGGTATCCCATGTTTTCTGTCGAGAGGTCAACGACAAAAAGAAGTTGCTGTTTTTATCCTGTAACATGACCCGTGGTCATGTTACAGGACTTGGTCTAGATGTCTCTTATGGACTTGGTCTAGATGTCTCTTATGGACTTGGTCTAGATGTTGCTGTCGACCAAGTGGGATAAGAAACAATATATATACAGAAATGCTGCATAATGTTGTGACTAGCGTGGTGTCTCGTATAAAGTCTGTATTGGTAAATGGCGGACGGTTTATTAAACACGTTAATCAATTATTGCCATAGGTTTTCTACCATATGTTTTTACATAAGCTTTTCAAATGGGAGCACTATCTGGTGGTCGCAAAAACCTACTATTCTTGCATTAATATCTTGGGGGAAAAACCGCTGTATTCTTTAACTTCCAGTCCAAATGGCATTATTTACCTTCAAGAAAAAAAAAACCGTTTCATGATAGTTTTATTAGTTTTTTTTAATTAGAATACATAGCTTTACAAATAGTTTCATGATAGATGCATATAATATAATAAAAAACAAATTGATTTTGAAATATCTATTTTTAAATATAACTTAATTTTGGATCACCCCGTATTTCAATATTATAGAAAGAATTTACGTAAGAATTAACTTATTAAGAACAAGAATTCATCCTGGTGTTCAATAACTGAAATTGAAATAAATGAGCATGGATATCTCTTTCTCTTAAAAAAAACATTCAGTGCAATTCAGCATGACCAATGCAATAGCTATCCAAAGAATGACTTAAAGCGTATGATTGTTAGAGATGTCCTTGATCTTTCGCTACAAAAGATCCTCTTTGAGTCTTCCGGGATGCGAGAGACAAAAGAAACAATGGCCATGCGTTTAATTTTCTTCCACATCCTTAACAAAACAAAATTTTTAATAATAAATTGTCATAGACTGATAGAAGCATGTTTTAATTAAATCTTTATCATAAGATAGAATGGCGAGTCTGTTCCGTTTAAATTCAATTTAGCCCAGAGGTTCTTTAAACTCTTAAAAACACTCCAACGAAGTTCAGGGATTGAAGGAATTTTTTTTTTAAAATTACCTTTGCATTAATCGATGCGAGGGTTCCGCAGTTGTTGCCCCTCGATTCTGTGTATTCCAAACGGGGCATGCAAACGATAACATTGTTCCAAAATTAATTACATTCGCTACTACTTCCAGTGTCTGTGTATTGTTTGCGTCCAACTTTGATGGAAAAAGTTAAGGGAAGGATATAACACTAATAATGAAAAAAATAATAGGACGTTTTCTCATTTTAGAATAATAAAGTTAATTAGTTCATCCAGGAAGATTACGGCATTCTTTTTTTATTTCGGTTCTGCTAAAAAGCAACATCCAATTAGAAAATCACATCTCAATGAACTTGAAAGGTTGCCACGAGAAACTGTTCTTCGCCAATCTTAGCCGTGACTTTCAACAATCAGTTTGGTGTGATGAAAATGGTTACTAAAAAAGTTGGCGAAATTTCACGAAGATACAACTAAAAAGAAACTTTGGCAAAGGATTTCCATGAATCTGTTTTTGAAGATTCAATACCCAAGAGTATTTCAACAAGAGATTAACCCAATATAAAGTTTTAGAAAAGTCATTAAGGGAAATAGATGAAATATTCTTGGTAAGAGTGTGCTGATTCTGTTCGCATCGGGGCTTGTAAGCTGTTATATTTTTGAAATGTCCTTTCTGATTTCGCATGTCATATCACCGAAAAGATATTTCATGATTTAAATTCAACAGAAATATGTATCTAATAAAAATTCACCAATATTTAATCCAATTTTTTTGGAGGGGGAAGGGCCTGATAGCCGATTAGATAACACTCTGATAGTTTTATTATATTTTCAAATAGAACAAATAGGTTTACAAATAGTTTCATGATAGTTTTATTAAATTTTCAAATAGAACAAACAGGTTTTTCCTCATATAAGTTTCATTCTAGTTTTATTACAGTTTCAAATAGAAAAATTAGGTTGTCAAATAGTTTCATGGCAGTTTTAATAAAGCTTCAAATAGACCAAATAGGTTTACAAATAGTTTCATGATAGATGCATATAATATAATTAAAAAAAGTTTTATTTATTTATTTATAGTTTTAAGTATAAAACAGGATCCATCCTGGTCCCAAGTGTTCAATAACTGTAATTGAAATAAATGAGCATGAATATATCTTTCTTTCTCTAAAAATATCAATCAAGACAATGTGTAGCATGGCCAATGTAATAGCTACCCAAAGAATGACTTAAGCGTAAGATTGTTAGAGATGTCCTTGATCTTCCGTTACAAAAATCCTCTTTGAGTCTTCCGGGATGTGAGAGACGAAAGAAACATTGGCCATGCGTTTAATTTCCTCCATGTCTTCAAAACAAAATTTTCAGTTAAATCTTCATCATAAGATAATTAATCTTCATCATAAGATGGAATGGGGAGTATGATGAGTTTAAATTCAATTTAGCTCAGAGGTTCCGGTATATCCGGGTGGGGTAAAGTCAGACCTTTCCCTTTCGGTGTCCCATGTTTTCTGTCGAGAGGTCAACGACAAAAAGTAGTTGCTGTTTTTATCCTGTAACATGACCACGGGTCATATTACAGGACTTGGTCTAGATGTTGCTGTCGACCAAGTGGGAAAAGAAACAATATATATACAGAAATGCTGCATAATGTTGTGACTAGCGGGGTGTCACGTCTGTATTGGTTTATTAAACACGTTAATCAATTATTGCCATAGGTTTTCTACCATATGGCGTTACATAAGCTTTTCAAATGGGAGCACTATCTGGCGGTCGCAAAAAGCCTACTATTCTTGCATTAATATCTTGGGGGAAAAAACCGCTGTATTCTTTAACTTCCAGTCCAAATGGCATTATTTAACTTCAAGAAAAAATAAACAGTTTCATGATAGATTTATTTAAAGTTTCATGTAGAATACATAGGTTTAAAAATAAGTTCGTGATAGTTTTATTAGAGTTTTAATTAGAATACATAGCTTTACAAATAGTTTCTTGATAGATGCATATAATATAATAAAAAACAAATTGATTTTGAAATATCTATTTTTAAATATAACTTAATTTTTGGATCACCCCGTATTTCAATATTATAGAAAGAATTTACGTAAGAATTAACTTATTAAGAACAAGAATTCATCCTGGTCTCAAGTGTTCAATAACTGTAATTGAAATAAATGAGCATGGATATCTCTTTCTCTCTTAAAAACATTCACTGCAATGCAGCATGACCAATGCAATAGCTATCCACAGAATGATTTAAGCGCAAGATTTTTAGAGATGTTCTTGATCTTTCGCTACAAAAGATCCTCTTTGAGTCTTCCGGGATGCGAGAGACAAAAGAAACAATGACCGTGCGATTAATTTCCTCCCATTAACAAAACAAAATTTTTCATAATAAATTGGCATAGACTGATAGAAGCATGTTTTAATTAAATCTTCATCAGATAGAATGGGAGTCTGTTCCGTTTAAATTCAATTTAGCCCAGAGGTTCTTTAAACTCTTAAAAACTCTCCAACGAAGTTCAGGGATTGAAGAAATCTTTTTCAAATTTACCTTTCCATTAATCGATGCGAGGGTTCCGCAGTTGTTGTCCCTCGATTCTGTGTATTCCGAAGGGGCATGCGAACGATAACATTGTTCCAAAATTAATTACATTCGCTACTACTTCCAGTGTTTGTGTATTGTTTTGCGTCCCACGTTGATGAGAAATGTTAAGGGAAGGGATATAATAATAATAATAAAAAGAATAGAACGTTTACTCATTTGATAAAGTTAATTAGTCCATCCAGGAAGATCACAGGCATTCTTTTTATTTTGATTCTGCTAAAAAGCAACATCAATTAGAAAGTCACATCTCGATGAACTTGAAAAGCTGCCTCGAAAAATTGTTCGTCGCCAATCTTCGCCATGACTTTCAAGAATTTGGTGTGATGAAAAGTAGTCATCAAAAAAATGTGGCAAAATTTCACAAAGATACAATTAAAAAGAAACGCTCACAAAGATTTTCATGAATTAAGTTGGTGTGAAGATTCAATACCCAAGAGTATTTCAACAAGAGATTAACCGAATACAGAGTTACAGAAAAGTCATTAAGGAAAATAGAAGAAAGATCCCTGGTGATTATTTATAGTTTTGATTTCGTTCGCGTCTCGGGGTACGCATATTGTTATTTTGAAATGCCTATCTGAATTCACATGTCTCTTTAACAAAAATATATTTCGTGATTTATTTGCCTCAGAAATATATATTTATAAAAATAACACCAATAGTTAAATGTAATTTTTCCTACAGTTTTAGGGGCGGCCTGAGTTCTACTTGGCTAACACTCTGGCCGTTGGTAACAGAGCCTTCAGGTTCGAATCTTGGCGATGGCTTGGATGTTTATTAGTGGTTCGGAATAAACGTTAAACTCTCGGTCCCGGTCTAATTAGTCCCAAGCGTGCACAAATTGATCACAGAGTGACAAGCCAACCAAACTAGTTGTAAGATATTTTTATAAGATCATTGAACTTGAATTAACTTTGGATGTTATTGGGAATAATAAGAGTTTTTGAAAAGACCTACAGAAGTTACTGTGTGTATTTGGGCATAATATTGCATATAACCAAAAATTCAGGGGTCCGAATGGCATCATTTATTTAAAAAAACAAATAGTTTCTTCCTAGTTTTATTAGTTTCAAATAGAATAAATAGGCTTACAAAAATTTCATAATAAATGTATATAATAAAATCGAAAACAAATAATTTTTCAATAATTTAGGTTTTTAAATGTAACTTAATTTTTTAATCCCCCCGTATTTCGATAGCACAGTAAAAAATTTCCGGAAGACTTAACTTATTGAAAAAACCTGATTTCATCCTGGTCACAAGTATTCAATAACTGTAATTGAAATAAATGAGCACGAATATCTCTTTCTCTCTCATAAAGAAATCTTTCAGTTCAATGAGTAGCATCACCAATGCAATAGCTATCCATAGAATGATTTAAACGCAAGATTGTTGGAGATGTCCTTGATCTTTCGCTACAAAAGATCCTCTTTGAGTCTTCCGGGATGGGAGAGACAAAAGAAACAATGGCCATGAGCTTAATTCCCTCCACGTCCTTAACAAAAAAAAATTAATAATAAATTGTCATAGACTGATAGAAGCATGTTTTAATTAAATCTTCATCATAAGGCAGAATGGGGAGACTGTTCCCTTTTAAATTCAATTTAGCCCAGAGGTTCTTTAAACACTCAAAAAGTCTCCAACGAATAAGGAATATTTTTTTTAAATCACCTTTGCATTAATCGATGCGAGAGTTCCGCAGTTGTCGCCCCTCGATTCTGTGTATTCAAAGGGGCATGCAAACGATAACATTGTTCAAAAATTAATTACATTCGCTACTACTTCCAGTGTTTGTGTATTGTTTGCGTCCCCCGTTGATGGTAAAAGTTAAGGAAGGGTTATAATAATAATAATGAAAAAGAATAGAACGTTTTCTCATTTTAGAATGACAAAGTTAATTAGTTCATCCAGGAATATCACGGTATTCTTTTTATTTTGGTTCTGCTGAAAAGCAACATCCAATTAGAAAAATCATATCTCAATGAATCTCAAAATCTGCCATGAAAATTGGTTCGTCGCCAATCTTCGCCATGACTTTTAAGAATCAGTTTGGTGGGATGAAAAAGTATGCACCAGAAAAAAAATGTGGTGAAATTTCGCCAATATACAGTTAAAAAGAAACGTTGACAAGGGATTTCCATGAATTAGTTTGGCGTGAAGATTCAATACCCAAGAGTACTTCAACAAGAGATTAGCCCAATATAGAGTTACAGGAAAGTCATTAAAGAAAATAGAAGAAAGATTCTTGGTAAAATTCCGGTGTGCTGATTCTGTTTGCATTGGGGCTTGTAAACTGTAATTTTTTGAAATTTCCTTTTTGAATTCACACATCTTTTTATCTAAAAGAACTTCATGTTTTATTTGCAACAAAAATATACTTGTAGCAAAATAACACCAATACTTAATCTAATATTTCCTACGGTTTTAGGGGGTGCCCTGATAGCCAATTGGTTAACGCTCTCGCAGTTGGTGCCAGGGACTTCAGGTTAAAATCCTGGCGATGACCTGGATGATTTTCAGTGGTATGGAATAAACAATAAACTGTAGGTTCTGGTCTAATTAGAAAATAAGTGTGCATAAAATGATCATAGAGCGACAAACCAAACCACACCAGGTTTTTTATAAAATCATTAAGCTTCGACTAACTTTGTATGTTATGTGTGGGAATAATAACAGTTTTTGAAAAGACGTACAAAAGTAACTGATTTGTATTTGTACATAATATTTGAGATAACCAAAATGATTCAAGGTGTAAAATGATATCATTTACCTTCAAGAAAAAATTAAATAGTTTTCTTGCTAGTTTAATTATAGTTTCAAATAGAACAAATAAGTTTACAAACAGTTTCAAGATAGTTTAATTAAAGTTTCAAATTGAAAAAATAATATTACAAATAGTCTCATAATAGATGCATATAATATAATTAAGAACAAATAGCTTATGAATTATTTTTTTTTAATGCAACTTAATTTTTGGATCATCACATATTTCAATATCACAGAAAATATTTGCCGAAGACTTAACTTACCGGAGAACCAGAATTCATCCTCTCACAAGTGTTCAATAATTGTATATGAAAAAAAAACGACAACAATATCTCTTACTCAAAAAAATCATTCACTATAATATGTAGCATGGCTATCCATAGAAAGATTTAAATGCAAGATTGTTAGAGATGTTCTTGATCTTTCGTTGCAAAAGATCCTCTCTGAGTCTTCCGAGACTGGAGAGACAAAAAGGAACAATGGCCACGCGTTTAATTTCCTCTGAATCCTTAACAAAACAAAATTTTTAATAATAAATTGTCATAGACTGATAGAAGCATGTTTTAATTAAATCTTCATAATAAGATAGAGTGGGGAGTCTGTTCCGTTTAAATTCAATTTAACCCAGAGGTTCTTTAAACACTCAAAACTCTCCAACAAAGTTCGGGGATAGAAGGAATTTTTTTTTAAATTACCTTTGAATTAATCGATGCGAGGGTTCCGCAGTTGTTGCCCCTCGATTCTGTGTATTCGAAAGGGGCATGCAAACGATAACATTGTTCCAAAATTAATTACATTCGCTACTACTTCCAGTGTTTGTGTATTGTTTGCGTCGCACGTTGATGGGAAAAGTTAAGGAACGGATATAATAATGACAATGAAAAAAAAAATAGAACGTTTTCTCATTTTAGAATGATAAAGTTAATTAGTTCACCCAGGAAGATCACGGCAATTTTCTTTTTATTTTGATTCTGCTAAAAAGCAACATCCAATTAGAAAATCACATCTCAATGAACTTGAAAAGCAGCCACGAAAAAATCCTGCGTCGCCAATCTTCGCCATGACTTTCAAGAATCAGTTTGGTGTGATGAAAAGTAGTCACCTAAAAATATTTGGCGAAATTTCACCACGATACATTTAAAAAGAAACGTTGACAAGGGACGTCAATGAATTAGTTTGGCGTGAAGATTCAATACCCAAGAGTATTTCAACAAGAGATTAGCCCAATACAGAGTTACAGTAAAGTCATTAAAGAAAGTAGAAGAAAGATTCTTGGTAAAAGTGTGCTGATTCTTTTCGCGTCTCGATGCATGTAAACTGTTATTTTTTAAAATGTCCTTTCTGAATTCACATGTCTTTTTTCAACGAAAAAATACTTCATGATTTATTTGTAACAGAAATATATATGTAGCAAAATACTACCAATATTTAATCTAATTTTTGTCTACGGTTTTAGAGGCGGCATGAGAGCCAATTGGCTAGCAATCTGGTTGCTGGTACCAGAACCTTCAGTTTAGAATCCCGGTTATGGCCTATAGGTTATTAGTGGCTACTGTTGTTATAGGTCGTCTAATTAATTCAAAGTGTGCACAAAATGACAAACGAAATCTAAGTAATTTTTTAGTATATTTTTATATGATCATTAGGTACACTTGGTTAACTCCCAGAAATAATATCCAATGTTAATCCATTAACTTGGATTAACTTTGAATGTTATGTGTGGGAACAATAAGAGTTTATGAAAAGACCTACAGAAGTAACTGTTTTGTATTTGTGCATCATATTAGAGGTAACCAAAAGATTCAGGGGTCCAAATGACATAATTTATCTTCAAGAAAAACAAATAGTTTCTTGCATGTTTTATTAAAGTCCCAAATTGAAAAAATAAGCTTACAAATAGTTTCATATTAAATGCATATAATGTAATAAGTAACAGTTTATGAATTATTATTATTTTTTTTAATGTAACTTAATTTTTGGATCATCGCGTATTTCAATATCACAAAAAAATTCCATAAGAATTCATTTATTGAGAACCACAATTCCTCCTGGTCACAAGTGTTCAATAAGAATAATTTAAATAAATGAACGTGAATATCTCTTTCACTTAAAAAAAATCAATTTGTAGCAAGGTCAATGTAATAGCTATCCGTAGAATGAATTTAGCGCAAGATTGGGAGAGATGTTCTTTGATCTTTCACAAAAGATCCTCTCTTGATTCTTTCCAGGATGGGATAGACAAAAGAAACAATGACCGTGCGTTTAATTTCCTCCGCATCCTTAAGAAAACAAAATTTTTAATAATAAATTGTCACAGACTGATAGAAGCATGTTTTAATTAAATCTTCATCATAAGATAGAATGGAGAGTCTGTTCGTTTAAATTCAATTTAGCCCAGAGGTTCTTTAAACTCTTAAAAACTCTCCAACGAAATTTAGGGATTGAAGGAATCTTTTTTTTTTTAAATTACCTTTTGCATTAATCGATGCGAGGGTTCCGCAGTTGTTGTCCCTCGATTCTGCGTATTCCGAAGGGGCATGCGAACGATAACATTGTTCCAAAATTAATTACATTCGCTACTACTTCCAGTGTTTGTGTATTGTTTGCGTCCACGTTGATGAGAAATGTTAAGGGAAGGGATATAATAATAATAATAAAAAGAATAGAACGTTTACTCATTTGATAAAGTTAATTAGTCCATCCAGGAAGATCACAGGCATTCTTTTTATTTTGATTCTGCTAAAAAGCAACATCAATAAGAAAAGTCACATCTGGATGAACTTGAAAAGCTGCCTCGAAAAATTGTTCGTCTCAATCTTTGCCATGACTTTCAAGAATTTGGTGTGATGAAAAGTAGTCATCAAAAAAATGTGGCAAAATTTCACAAAGATACAATTAAAAAGAAACGTTCACAAAGATTTTCATGAATTAAGTTGGTGTGAAGATTCAATACCAAGAGTATTTCAACAAGAGATTAACCGAATACAGAGTTACAGAAAAGTCATTAAGGAAAATAGAAGAAAAGATCCTGGTGCTTATTTATAGTTTTGATTTCGTTCGCGTCTCGGGGTACGCATATTGTTATTTTTTGAAATGCCTATCTAAATTCACATGTCTCTTTAACAAAAATATATTTCATGATTTATTTGCCTCAGAAATATATATTTAACAAAATAACACCAATAGTTAAATCTAATTTTTCCTACAGTTTTAGGGGGCGGCCTGAGTTCTACTTGGCTAACACTCTGGCCGTTGGTACCAGAGCCTTCAGGTTCGAATCTTGGCGATGGCTTGGATGTTTATTAGTGGTTCGAATAAACGTTAAACTGTCGGTCCTGGTCTGATTAGTCCCAAGTGTGCACAAATTGATCACAGAGTGACAAGCCAACCAAACTAGTTGTAAGTTATTTTTGTAAGATCATTGAACTTGAATTAACTTTGGATGTTATGTGTGGGAATAATAAGAGTTTTTGAAAAGACCTACAGAAGTTACTGTATGTATTTGGGCATAATATTGCTTATAACCAAAAAAAAATTCAGGGGTCCGAATGGCATCATTTATTTTCAAGAAAAACAAATAGTTTCTTCCTAGTTTTATTAGTCTCAAATAGAATAAATAGGCCTACAAACAATTTCATAATAAATGTATATAATAAAAATCGGAAACAAATAATTTTTTAATAATTTATGTTTTTAAATGTAACTTAATTTTTAATCACCCCGTATTTCAATAGCACAGTAAAAATTTCCAGAAGACTTAACTTACTGAAAAACCTGATTTCATCCTGGTCACAAGTATTCAATAACTGTAATTGAAATAAATGAGCACGCATAACTCTTTCTCTCTCATAAAGAAATCTTTCAGTTCAATGAGTAGCATCGCCAATGCAATAGCCACGATTTAAACGCAAGATTGTTGGAGATGTCCTTGATCTTTCGCTACAAAAGATCCTCTTTGAGTCTTCTGGGATGGGAGAGACAAAGAAACAATGGCCATGCGTTTAATTTCCTCCACATACTTAACAAAACAAAAAATTTTAACAACAAATTGTCATAGACTGATAGAAGCATGTTTTAATTAAATCTTCATCATAAGGCAGAATGGGGGAGTCTGTTCTCTTTTAAATTCAATTTAGCCCAGAAGTTCTTTAAACACTCAAAAACCCCAACGAATAAGGAATATTTTTTTTAAAATCACCTTTACATTAATCGATGCGATGGTTCCGCAGTTGTCGCCCCTCGATTCTGTGTGTTCCAAAGGGGCATGCAAACGATAACATTGTTCCAAAAATTAATTACATTCGCTACTACTTCCAGTATTTGTGTATTGTTTGCGTCCCCCGTTGATGGTAAAAGTTAAGGAAGGGATATAATAATATTAATGAAAAAGAATAGAACGTTTTCTCATTTTTAGAATGGCAAAGTTAATTAGTTCATCCAAGAATATCACGATATTCTTTTTTTTTGGTTCTGCCAAAAACCTCAATGAATCTCAAATGCTGCCATGAAAATTGGTTCGTCGCCAATCTTCGCCATGACTTTTAAGAATCAGTTTGGCGGGGTGAAAAGTATGCACCAGAAAAAAATGTGGTGAAATTTCGCCAATATACAGTTAAAAAGAAACGTTGATAAGGGATTTCCATGAATTAGTTTGGCGTGATGATTCAATACCCAAGAGTATTTCAACAAGAGATTAGCCCAATATAGAGTTACAGAAAACGCATTAAGGAAGATAGAAGAAAGATTCTTAGTAAAAGTGTGATGATTCTGTTCGTGTCTTTTCTGTTCTGTTGTAAACTTTTATTTTTTGAAATGTTCTGTCTGGACTCACATGTCTTTTCATCAAAATGACCTTCCATGATTTATTTGCAACTGAAATATATGTATTACAAAATAACATATAATAATATAAGGGAGTACCATTTGGTGGTCGAAAAATCCACTATTCTTTCATTAATATTTTATTTTCGAAAAAAAAAAATCACGCTTTACTTCTGACTTTTCTGTCCAATTGGAATGTGTTTATCTTCGTTAAAAAATATTTTCATGATAATTTTATAAATGTTTCAAATAGAACAAAGAGGTTTACAAATAGTTTCATAATAGATGCATATAATATAATCAAAAACAAATTGTTTTTTAATCATCTACGTTTTGAAACGTAACTCATTTTTTGATCACTCCCTATTTCAATAACGCAGTAAATTTTTTCCAGAAGACTTAACTTATTGAGAACCAGAATTCATCCCGGTAACAAGTGTTCAATAACTGTAATTGAAATAAATGAGCATGAATATCTGTTTTTCTATCTCTCTTTTTTAAAAAAACTTCAATGTGTAGCATGGCCTATGCAAAAGCTATCCATAGAATGATTTGAAGGAAAGATTGTCGGAGATGTCCCTGATCTTTCGCTACAAAAGATCTTCTTTGAGTCTTCCGGGATTCGAGAGACAAAAGAAACAATGACCGCACGTTTAATTTCCTCCGCATCCTTAACAAAATAATTTTTTAATAATAAATTGTCATAGACTGATAGAAGCATGTTTTAATTAAATCTTCGTCATAAGATAGAACGGGGAGTGTGTTCCGTTTAAATTCAATTTAGCCCTGAGGTTCTTTAAACACTTAAAAACTCTCCAACGAAGTTCAGGGATAGAAGGAATCTTTTTTAAATTACCTTTGCATTAATAGATGCAAGGGTTCCGCAGTTGTTACCCCTCGATTCTGTATATTCCAAAGGGGCATGCAAACGATAACATTTTTCCAAAATTAATTACATTCGCTACTACTTCCAGTGTTTGTGTATTGTTTGCGTCCCACGTTGATGGGAAAAGTTAAGGGAAGGGATATATTAATAATAATGAAAAAAAGAATGGAACGTTTTCTCATTTTAGAATGACAAAGTTAATTAGTTCATCCAAGATGATCACAGCATTCTTTTTATTTTGATTCTGCTAGTAAGCAACATCCAATTAGAAAATCACATCTCGCTGAATTTGAATAGCTGCCACGAAAATGTTCGCCGCCAATCTTCGTCATGACTTTCAAGAATCAGTTTGGTGTGATGAAAAATTGTCCCAAAAAAGTTGTCGAAATTTCACCAAGATACATTTAAAAATAAACGTTGACAAGGGATTTCCATGAATTAGTTTGGCGGGAAGATTCAATGCCCAAGATTATTTTAACAAGAGATTAGCCCAATGCATTGTTATGGGAAAGTCATTAAGGAAAATAGAAAGATTCTTGGTAAAAGTGTGTTGATTGTGTTCAGATGGGGGTTATTTTTGAAATGTAATTTCTGAATTTACATGTTTTTTTCACCGAAAGGATCTTTCATGATATATTTGAAGCAGAAATATACATCTAAACTCAAAATAATACCAATGTTTAATCTCATTTTACCTATGGTTTTAGGATATTTTTATAAGATTATTAAAATTGCTATACAATTTTCATTGAGTATCACCATTTTGGTAGGTATTAACGTGCTTTTCTAGTAGATTGTGTAGGAATAATAAGGTTTTCTGAAAAGACCTACGGAAGTAGCTTGTTCGAATTCATGTGTCATATTGGGGTAAACCAAAAAGATTCAGTGAAATTCTATAATAAATACATTTCTATAATTAATAGATCTGCATACTTCTTTTCAAATAATGACTCTTCTCCCCAGTACTAGTAGAAATCAAACCAATATTTCATTTGTTTTACCTAAAGCTCACAATTACTGAAATGTTATTGCAAAAGGTCTAAGAATCTCACCAGATTTCACGGAGATCTAATTCTAAAGATCGATTGGGCTATCATGGACATACCGTGCCCAGACGATGAACTCTCCTCTTCTAAATGTGACACTTTTTAATGATAATGTAGGGTTGTTTTTCTTCAATGAATAATATATAGTTAAACAAAAATTAGTCTGGACTTAGCCAAACGGACATACACTAAACTGTTCATGTATTAAATTGAATTTATTCCAAAGTGGTCGTATAATTAGCTATATGAACAGCGGACGTATATCAAACAAGAAAGGGTATCAAGTTAGACTTATTCCAACAGGACATATTAAGAAAAGAACGTTGCTTCATTCATTTCTTCTATTGACATGAACTTCGGGGGCTAGATGGCCGAATGTGCCACAGTTTTCGGGACGAGTCCCGATGGTTGCAGTGGTTCGGAATCCACTTTAAACATTAGGTCTATGACTGGAATATGACTAGACGTATTGCTGACATTCCTACCCCATAAAACGAAATTGCGTGACGTTTCGAAATCTGCCAGTAGGCAGACAGCCTTGGTCCGCCAAGAGGTTGTTGGGCCAGTAAAGAAGAAGAAGGCTTGAACACCTGCCCACTTTCTGTGGGAAGCACAATGACTTGCTGTTTATGGAACCCATAATATAAATATGTGAACATTCGGATTTACAGAGTGTTACAAACTTACATACACATAACATAGATCT
Source organism: Caerostris extrusa (assembly GCA_021605095.1). Classification (NCBI taxonomy): domain Eukaryota; kingdom Metazoa; phylum Arthropoda; class Arachnida; order Araneae; family Araneidae; genus Caerostris; species Caerostris extrusa. The sequence goes on along the minus strand of BPLR01019490.1, from coordinate 6,854 downwards.
TCAGTGAACATGTGAATATAGATCATACAAGACCACGTACAGAAGAACATACAATGTTTTAGACTCCCTTTTGGTGCCAATAGCTGAACAAAAAGTGTTGTTTGAGAACAGTGGCATTTATATATTGGTTTCTCCTGGATTTCAATGTTCTTATTTGACTTTATTACTCGTCTACGACTTTGACCAGGTCGTGTCTTCGATATTCATTTCGATTTCCCCATCAAAAAAGATGATTCCAGATCCTAAAAATCTCACTGTGAAAGTCCTGTTGGCTCAGCTATTACGAATTGTGTTTTTACCTCATTCTATGAAACCAATAACTCTCAGGCGTTTTTTCTTTCTGGTAAATGGATTTATCCAAGAAATTGCATTCATTGATACAAAGCAATCAATGTATATATGTATATTTTTTTTTTTGGGGGGGAGGCTGAATGCCCGAATGTCTCGAGCTCTGGCACTCGGTTTCCCAGGTTTCGGGTTCGAGTCCCAGCGATGCCATGAATGTTTGTAGTGGTTCGGAATCCACTATAAACCGTATGTCCCGGTGTCATGTGACGGATCTAGTCAGACTTCTACCTACAGGTGCTCCCTCACAACAGAAGCTGCCCCCTTTCCCTCCATCCATGAGTAGATTACTCATGGAATATCTGTTTTCCACTGCAGAACATATTCCATGAACCTCAGTGTACTGCAGTACATCCTGCACTGAAGGACATTGAGGATTAGTTACAACACACATATTTTTTTTATTAAGTAATCTGAAAATGAAATCTTATTCTCTACTGTTAACGCGTTTGCAGACAAAATTTGCAAAAGCCGATTTGCATCTTTAAATTTGCATTGCATCGCCAATTTGCATCTTTATCTCTATTCGTAAAGTTTTTTTTTCAATTTCGACTTTATTATTATGTCCAGAAAATTTACATTAATTGTTTTGGAAATTTAATAGTTTTGAGTAGAGCCAAAATCTGTAAATCAGTCTTCTCTGCTTGATGCCTCATGATGCATTGAAGTTGTCTTTCAGGTGTAGAAAGCACCTTAAAATTCTTCTCATCCAAATTGATTGGGATTTTTAGTGCTTGTGTAAACTTATACAGTGGCAGTTGTGAAAGCATTCCAGATTCTTGGGCTTATACAAAACATAACTGTAACGTCTCGGCCTATATTAGACCTATAACGGCTTCAAGAACAGTGCCACCTCAGCTTCATGGGAAAACAAATTTTTGTTTGCAAGCACTCTATAATCTATCTATCTATATATATATACAAATAAGGAACTCTGGGTTATTATACAAATAAATGTAAAATTTCAAAATAAAATTTGATCACAAGAGCACGATTAAATCACAAGTCCAAGGTCGGAGATTTTTCAAAGTTCACGAGTCTACGTAGAATCTAATTGCCTATTCCACGGCAGACTTCAATTATTACACTGAGGGATAAACGAAACCACAAGGGGTTTACTTTGAAAACAGGCGGAAACTCCGGCTTATTCAGTCACTTCAGACAAAAAGAAAACAACATTTCTGCTCTACACTTTCGCAGACTCTCTCTCTCTCTTTCTTTTCCAAAAAAGTCCCTTTAAAAATTCGTTAAGAGGGGAAGGGAGGGGTCAGTTTCCTTCACTTCTCATTGGAGTAGATCATTCATGATGGAACAACTCATGGTGTAGTCCATATTCAATTTGTAGCTGTTTCGACCTGTGACAGACATTCACTAATTTCCTGAGTTTCATTATACATGACACCGAATATCTGCTATCAGATTTGAATGACAGGTTGTTTTCATTAGTACAAAACACTAATTGAATGTAATATAACTACCCACAACACTGCTTGTCTGTTGTCAAATTTGAGTGATGGCTTATTATATACTTATCAAATAATATATATCCCTTTCTCCTGGGAATGAAATGGCAAAACTCTTCCCGCGAGAAAAAAAATGCTACATAAGATATACCGAATAAATTTTTCTCATAATAAATAAAGGAAAAATGATTAATTCGTTCGAAAGTATTGTTATTTGCATTGCATACAATGAAGAAATTATAAAATAATTTAAACGCTGTTTAAGATTAAAATATATAAATATAAAAAAGTTTGATGAAATACATACATAAATGATAATTTAACAATTTAATTTTTCCTTTTCTGTTTCTTTTCCCTACATGAATCTAGTTGGTGATAATCGTATTTAAAGTGTGCTAAAAATCTGTCCGAAGAATTTTGATTCTGCTTTCTCCTCGCATGTTTCGAAAATTTGATGTTGTCTGGTTATTCCAAACGATGAGAATACTGCTTGTTTAGGTGGTACTTATTCGAGAATTTTTTGACATCCATCTATTTAGCACAAATGTTTTGAGGTTCGCGAGTCGTATTCAAAAAAATTTAATATACCAAACAAAATTTTTCATTTTTAAATTGGACGTGTATAAAGTTGGATTTATTCCAAAGCGGACATGTATCTTGTCAAACTGGACATGTATCAAATTGAGCTTAATTTTTATTCATCATATGCAATTTTATGTTTTGAACTTTTCTATGTTCACAACTTCTGCAATTTAATGAGAGAATTTAAATATCAATAAATCTTTCCTGTAATATCTCCAATGACACCGTACACACCATTACCATTACGATGATGCGAACCAACCACTGATATTAATTTCACTATTTCCAGTAACTGAAACTTCTTTCATTACATTATAGGGTATTACCCCTGGTACTCCAACTAAACATCTGCCGTTACATTACGTTACGAATGAGTTTAGCTGATAATTTCATCTAATTATTAGCTACTTCAAAACTCGGCTAATTTATATAACTTTCGGAATACAAGTAAAGAAATATCGGTAAAATTTCAGAATAGGGGCCGTTTGACATTTGGCATCAAAAAATCTTTTCGCCAAAGTGCGCCAAGTAATGGGTCCTGATTGGAAGTTAAATGAATTGCAAACAGTCCAATAAAAGGCAAGTTACTACATTTGGCAACTTATAGCTCGGTTGGCTCCACAAAACAACTAGCCAAATTCAATGTCCCCTATTTTGCGATTTGGGCGTCCTATCCATTACAGGACAAAAATTTCAAATATTTGAAAATGTATGGCTATTGTACGTATAGAATAGATGAATCTATTTTTTATACTTGTTATACAACTTGTGAGTTTTAAAGGTTGATTTATACTCAACGTAAGAAACTAGTCAAAACACTGTTCTTTCTTTCAAAGCTGCCTTACATATGTTGTGGTAGTTTATTAAAATTTTTGTATGTTGTGATGTAAATATATCAATATTAATTATTCCAGTAAGATATACTAATTTTTTTCAATTGTACGGCTTTGTAAACTTAGTTTTTTAGCTAATGCACTACATATGAAACATATCGTTCTGTTACTTTATTCCGTATTTTTAAAGAGGTAGAAAAGAATCGCCATTACTTTGAAGATGATGTTTATATACTCAAAAGTAAATATACGAGATTTTTTTGAACTAACATTTTGCAAATAAAAACAGGAGAAGTTATTGAAAAATTCTGAAAAGAAAAATGATTTATCGATAGGAAATATCAACATTATAAAAGCAAACCAGCAACTCTAAATATTAAAAATAACAGTTGTAAATAAAAAATGATGAGAAACAGAGATGTATTGAGTTGCAGGCTTCCATCTTTGATTAGAATAAATAAATACATGGCTTGGCAGATTGCCGGTAAGTAAAAATGTTTCAGGGCAACATTCAATCCGGAGGAGAAACAAACTCTGAAGGCATGTGTGTTACGTTGATTTTGATTTGAAGAAAGGAATATACAAACTTGTGAAAGCAGTGAATAGCAGTACCCAAAATAAACCCTCATTAGTAACAGTTAACACACACACACACACACACACACACACACACACACACACACACACACACACACACACACACACACACACACACACACACACACACACACACACACATATATATATATATATATATATATATATATATATATATATATATATATATATATATATATAAACGTCGTCAGAGCGAATGAAATTATAAACAAATCATTAAAAGAATATTGGTTTGTATTTTGCAGAGCTTTCATAAACATAAATCTTGAAGCAGCGGTAAATTCCGATACGTGGTAGTAGAGACGTTGTTCTTATAAGAAAAAGGATATATATTTTCTTTTTATTTATATTTACTTTTCTATACTTATATATATATATAGGTATATATATAAGTATAGAAAAAAAGTAAATATAAATAAAAAAAAGAAAATATATATCCTTTTATATATTAATATCCTTAATATATATATATATATAGGTATATATATATATATATATATTAAGTAAAGGCTATATACACTGAAGTGACAAAAGTCATGGGATACCTCTTAATATCGTGTCGGCCCTCCTTTCACCCGGCGAAGTGCAGCAACTCGACGTGGCATGGACTCAACAAGTCGTTGGAAGTCTTCTGCAGGAATATTGAGCCATGCTGTCTCGATAGACGTCCATAATTGTGAAAGCGTTGATGGTGCAGGGATTTTGGGAACGAACAGACCTCTCGATGATGTCCCATAAATGTTCGATGGGATTCATGTCGGGCGATCTAGGTGGCCAGATCATTCGTTGGAATTGTCCAGAATGTTCTTCAAACCAATCGCGAACAGGTGACATATATATGGATGACAATGCGCCCGGTGATATGGCGCATTGTCATCCATAAAAATCCCATCGTTGTTTGGGTACATGAAGTCCATGAATGGCTGCAAGTGATCTCCAAGTAGCTGAACATAAGCATTTCCAGTCAATGTTCGGTCCAGTCGCACCAGAGGACCAAGTCCATTCCATGAAAAAACAGCCCACACCATTACGGAGCCACCACCAGCTTGAACAGTGCCTTGCTGACAGTTTGGGTCCATGGCTTCGTGGGTCTGCGCCACACTCGAACCCTACCATCAGCTCTTACCAACTGAAATCGTGACTCATCGGACCAGGCCACGGTTTTCCATTCATCTAGGGACCAACCGATATGATCACGTGCCCACGAGAGTCGCTGCAAGTGATGTCGTTCTGTCAGCAAAGGCACTCGAGTCGGTCTTCTGCTAGAATAGCCCAAGAAAGCCAAATTTCTCCGCACAGTTCTAACAGACAAGTCCCTTGTACGTCTCACATTGATTTCTGCGGTTATTTGACGCAGTGTTGCTTGTCTGTTAGAATTTACGACTCTTTGCAGACGTCACCGGTCTCGGTCGTTAAGTGCAGGCGGTCGACCACTGCGCTGTCCATGGTGGATGTTATGCCTGAAATTTCATACTCTCGGCACACTCTTGACACAGTGGATCTGGGAATGTTGAATTCCCTAACGATTTCCGAAATGGCATGACCCATGCGTCTAGCTCCAACTAACATTTCGCGTTCAAAGTCTGTTAATTCCGTCGTGCGGTCATCATCACGTCAAAACCTCTTCACATGAATAACTTGAACAGAAATGAAAGCTCTGCGAAAGCACTGCGCATTTATACCTGTTCTACGCGATGTTACTGCCATCTGAAAATTTGCATATTGCTATCCCATGACTTTTGTCACTTCAGTGTATATATATAGGTATATAGATGAGTCGATTTTTTAACTCTCACAAATGATACGCATCATTTTATCAGAACGTATTACAAAAATTGCTCATTAAAAATCATACTTTAATAATAAAAAATTGGAAACATTGGTTTGATAACAGCTAAAATTTTCAAGTTAGCAATATGATATAAGTACGATTTGTACTAATATATGATATGATTTGTAAATGTAATATAATTTGTATAATTTGTTTGGATTAGCATGATTTGTAGAAATGTTACGAATCATTTTATTAATACATATGATACTTATCATTCATTTAAATATATTCCTACCTGTTAAAAACGGATAAGACTAGAATAATGTATTACTGTAAGAACGCGAACATATTCTTCTTATTATCATTTAACTCGTAAACCTTATTAAAAACTTTAAATAAAACTTATTTTAATGATTTAATATTGGTTCCTTGGTGCTATTTCAATGAATAACCCATAGGCAGTATCTGGGTGTCCTTACCTTCCTCCTCCTTCCAATAACCTAACGGAATTACTTTCTGTCCTTCTTTGTTGTTTTTACCACCTGCATAAACATAGATGCTTTCATTTTAATTTTCTTACAGGTCTTCTAACTGGTTTCTATTATTATGATAAGAAATGGTGATGTACCTATGAATCTTTCTGAAAATTCATTAGAACGAATCCTTGAAATGATTATGAAAGTTCATGGTCCTAGTCATCTTTTATGGTTCATGGCAATGATAACAATGTAAGATGCAGATGTAATGGTAAAACAGATGTGTAGTAATGATAACGATGTAAGATGCATATGTAAGGTAATGGTAAGACAAATGTGTAGTAATGATAAAGATGCAAGATGCAGATGTAAGGTAATGGTAAGACAGATGTGTAGTAATGATAAAGATGCAAGATGCAGATGTAAGGTAAAGGCAGGATAGATATGTAGTAATGATAACGATGTAAGCTGCAGATGTAGGTAATGGCAAGACAAATAGGTAGTAATGATAAAATGCAAGATGCAGATGTAAGGCAAATTGCAAGATATATAGTAATGATAACGATGTAAGGTAACGGTAAGGCAGATGTGTAGTAATGATAAAGATGCAAGATGTAGATGTAAGGTAATGGTAAGACAGATGTGTAGTAATGATAAAGATGCAAGATGCAGATGTAAGGTAAAGGCAAGATATGTAGTAATGATAACAATGTAAGGTAATGGTAAGACAGATGTGTAGTAAAGATAACGATGCAAGATGCAG